>DWQX01000200.1:0-54332 GCA_018245475.1 Pharmacophagus antenor | reverse complement strand
TGCATTTATTTAGCAGGCAATGCGCATTGTAGTTTTCCTACAACATACCAGATTTCGCGTAATTCGACAGTAGCATCAAGTAATTTTCAATGTTTTACAACATGAACATGTAATTGAAGATATAATCAAGCAAATAAAAATATGTTATATACTTACATTATATTTTATCAAAGTCCGAACACAGCTTCAAAACTTAGTTTCGCGCCACTAGAAAAGTTTTCTTCAAAGTGACATTTGACATTCATTTATTTTTAATGCATAAAAATATTGGATAGTGCCAACATTAAAAAAAGTACAAAATTCGTTCAGAAATAAGAACTAGTTGTCAAAATTAACAAAAAAATAAAATAAAGATAATTTTATCTGTGATGTTTAGTATGTTGTTTAAAAACAACATTGTCCATTTAAGGGTTAAACGTAGTATAAAGCTTCTTTCCACTTACCTTTTCTTACCTTTTTTCTTTTTCTTATGATAAATATAATAGTAGTATCAAATATCTCTCGCTCGCGTTTTATTATTTTAATGTGCACATTGTTTGTAAACTTTTTCATTATAAAGAAGTCGTAATTTTTTATATTAATAATGTTACCATGTAAAAAATATGTAGTCCTTTATATTAGTTCAATTGATATTGGAGAGCAATAAAAATAATTAGAGGTAAATAAAAAAAGACGTTTTATTTGTAGTGAATATAAATAAATCTAACACATTCCTAAGCTATCTTAAATTACACACAAACAAAATTCGAGAGTTCGTAATAAAAATGCATTTCATTATTCTAATTTTTACATCTAGCTTCTCAACATTCTTTGATCCTAATGCAATAAATTTCTAATATGTCAGTTTGCATATAAATGGAGGTTTTACATAGTTTTCTTAAATCCTCGTTTATAATGTCAAATAAATGCTTGTTAGATAATAGTGTGTCCCAGAGTATACATAAAGATAAGGCTTGTATATAATAAGAGATTTGTAAGACTATGCATCTTAACTTAGGTAAGTCATTGTGTCTACATACATTTTCAATCGTTTCAAAGGCACTTAATTGGGTTAAACCCTCAACTATCCACCTATCCATTTGAATTGTGACCCAATTGTTGTGTAGTTTGATAACTCTGTACATAACCGCCCCTTAAGTAATTTGGCAATTGTTTGTTATTTCCGTTGTAAAGTCATAACTAACTAAAATTGAAATGTTTTCCATCATTTAGTACAACTGAATTCAATGAAAGCAAAATTGTCAGTTCATTATGCAACTAACGGTAATAGACAGTGTTCCAAAGTTAAGTAATCTTGTCTTGTCTTTGTAAACATTGTGAATTCTTTGTTCCTAACTAGACCATTCATTATATCTGTGCAAATATTAGCCGAAGCATTTATGAGAAAGGCATTTGTATTTTTTGTTCAGAATAACAGATAAAGAGAATTATAGAAAAAGATTAGTTTCATCAGTGATTGGTAGATAGAATTATGTGAACAATAGAAAATTACCAATCAAAGTAGTTTATCATTTATATATTTAATTCTTTGAAGCAAAATATTAAGAGCTAAGAAACATTGATTAAAATATTATTAAAAGTTATTAAGATTACAGAAATTTATTACATTTCTATTCCATTTTGTGACAAATCCAACTAAAAAAAAATTTTGAATTTAACTAACTCTCTAACAAGGGGAAAATTATTTTGATAATTTTTTTTCACACTTTAACGTTAGAATTTCCATACAAACTTGTGAATGTGTAAAATTAATGTCGACTGTGGGTGTGTTTCATATATAGGTAAAAACATTGAAGAATCCATTGACCACTTTGCTTTAGTTCAATATTGCGTGTACATGTGTGGTATATGGTAAAATAGGAAAGTCAGACAACCAATTATTAAATTTAATTATCATGATTAATCAACTCTAATTTAGCCAGAATGTAATGTTTTTTAAATGATGGAAGTTTCTCTTTAAAGAAAAAGGTAAACAATACACTAATAAAATAAATATAGGTTAGAACATAAACAATGTGTCATACATAATTTTTACAAAAACAAATACAATTTTTTGTGAACTGTGAAATGGAGATTTATAACTTAATATACATATTGTAAAACAGTACATGTCTATGGAAATACTGAGCACATATTACTTAACAATTTCTTTATTTGTAAGTAGAACAATTTTATAACAGTAGTCATATAAATGAATCTGTCATATGCTTAGGTAAGTCATAAGCTTTTCTATTAAAACATAGGACACATTAAGTGTTGTAGTATTGCCGTATTTTTTAAAATGGCCCTAAATTTTAAAACTCCTTTTTGCAGGAGGCTTCACAGCAGTAATAATATAGCAATACTTTAGAGTGACAAATTAGTTTTGTGTACAATTTTTCTTCCGTCGCCATATAACAAGCATCAACCACACATTTTCTAATAAAAAATACTTAGAATTGTAGTTTAAATCATACAACAAGTGACAAGCACACATTTGCTAATAAAAAACTTTAAAACTATCAATAAATCCTCAGATGAATGACAATCACCATGAATGGCATTTGGTACAACTGAGTAAGATATGATTGTTACATTCAAAATATATAATATACCATGTAAATTATTTCCACCTACATATTAAAACATCAATCTTTAAAAAAACTATTAATTTTAAATGTTGTTTCGAAAATCATTATATCAGATGAAGTATTGATATTTTGCAAATAAACACTTTTGATTGAAGTGTGATAAAATTATATATATAACTTATGGGAATTGGAGAGTTGCGTCCACTAAACAATTTAGGTTGAACACTACATGTTTTATATCAAGGCTATAAGTCAACCATCAACCTATAACAAGCAAGGAGAGCTTATTTGACATTTGGAATAATCAAACTCTCATGTAAAATTAAATAGCAATCACATGACATTTGCTTATTATTGCTTGTTTGTCAATGTACAAAAATACAATCTTTACGTTCCAAATATAAATCACATATCATAATTAAGACAACCGCACAGTAAGGTATTTTTTTATACCTCTAATGCACGAAACACCACTATAGTGGCTTTCGCGGATGTCTGCATAAGATTGTATATAGGCAGAGAATACAGTCTTTCTTTCAATTATTGTGGTGTGGGAGTTTGAATTGTTGATTTTGTTCCGCGTTAAGTTGAGCTTTGCTTAACACTAGATTGCCAGACTTGAAGAATGATATATGCGATATGATGATGAGCAAAATAGTTTTAACTTTCATTAACCCAACCCAACCATTGAAGTAAATTCACGTCATAAAAAATTTTATTCCCTATTGCCGCTGACGTGAATTTTGATCCTGCTTGGTTTGGCTCCCTATTTGCTTTAACGATAGAAGTTTGCGGTAACCAGTTTCAGAATTTCATTATTTTCGCCAGAACTCAGTATTAGACACGAAAAAAATATACCCGTCGCGAATGTGTTAATAGAAGACGATGCAGTTAGATTCAAAGATTAATAAATTTATTTATTAATACAAAGTCAGTATGCTATCCTGCAAAATAATTATCATAATAAATAAATTTGTGTATATAGATGAACAGTCAGAAAAACAGTCGAAATGACTTCTTTGGGCAATCTAGTGTTAGTTTTTATTCTATTATTCTTATGGGGCTTATAGGTCAACACTAAGACTATTTGCGCATATTTCACGTAAGTGCCTGTAAGGTTAAAACAACTTTTGTTAATTACCTGTTTGGTGAGACGACGTGGCAAGGTGTCGCTGGTGGCTCCTCTGGAACGGTGTTGTGGTGGCGCGGTCCCGACAGCGAGCGTTCGCTATACGCTCTGCGCACTACAATCGGTATCTGTGGAGCCCTCCGGTGCGTACCGGATATAGGCGCCGTGCGTCGTGAGCCCGGCAGGCAGCCTCACGTCCCGGAAGTAACGGTGACGGCGCGCGTTCTTAGCGGATATGCGACGCACAGGGTCGTAGATGAGCATCTTTTGCAATAGATCCATACCCACTTCGTCCAAGTTTTGTACCTAGAATAGACAATTTGCTGGTGGTGGGTTACTGTTATAGGATATCATCTAGGATGTTACCCAAAACTATGCCAATTTCCACTGCCAACTGGTAGAGCAAAACATTTTTTCAGCTTAAAGAGCGCTCTAAAACCACCTGTGGCGCAGGCCTGTGATATGGAGATCCTAGTTCGGTTCTGGTACCATATGATTAGTGAAGTCTGGATGATGGTAGGATTTTTTCAAACTTCCCTAGCTAGCTAGTTATCCTAAATGTCAATCTGTCGCCATAAGAGCATTAATGTGTTCTGACAATCACACATGTGAAAGCCATGTTCTGAGAGTAATCAAGTATAACCATCTATGGTCTCATTGTGACTTAATGTCATTTGAAATTGATGTCAAGTGTTAGTAGTCTATTGTTAATAAAAAAATCATTATTTAAGACACGAATATTACTTTTTTACAGTGTAATTATATTTAAGTAACATTTGGTGTAAGGAAATTCAAAGTAAATATTTATTGTGAAAACATTAGTAATATGTACAACATAATACTTACATGATTATGGAGGTTTAATGTGTTCCAATTTGGGAATGTGGGTTTATAGTCTGGCAGAGAGGAGACGCCGGGCCAAATTTCCTCTGTGGGTGTGCGCAACATTCTAGAAATTAAAAAGTATTGACTAATTCTTGGAATAAAATGCAATGATTGATTCATTTTATATATCAGTAGCGAGTATGTGATGATAAAAAATATACAGTAAAGATAATCGTATTTCAATATTTGAATTCATAATGAGAGGAGTAACAACAGATTTGAAAGAAGTAGAGATTTTGCAACAGTAGGTAAATATTGATCATCATCAATAAATGTCATTATTTAAACTGAAGTCGGGCAATCAGACCGAAAACTTTATCTGTAATGTACCTTATGTAAGGGTTAAGTATTAAATCGTGTCCTCTCTCTTTCGTTATTGAAACACTTTCTTCATTGTCCTGCATTAGAAGAGTGTAAAATTTTTGTTCCAATATTTATAAGATAGAAGTTTTTTTTTTGTGGTGAACAATAATCACTCCTCTTTATGGAACAAGTAAAAGAACGCAGTATGAAACAGTTTTTGATTAAAGAGAATAAAATCGGCCTAACATTTATCACTAAGAAGCTCGTCACATGTTTATGATACATCAACTTCATGATGTTACCTGAAAATGCGGAAAAGCTGATCAATCTCCGAGTCTCCCTGGAACAATGGCTTCTTTGAAGACATCTCAGAGAAAATGCAACCCACAGACCAAATATCAATGGGGCATGCATATCTAAAAACAATGAATTATTATATTGTTACTTATTACCATTATACTTCAGTTTATTATTTATGATTTATACAATCATTATTTAACTATAAAAAATTTACAGACAAGAGTATATTAACTTTATTATTCCTGACCAGGGTAGGTGTAACATATAGTAACACATTTTCTTTTATTTGGTTATCATCTTAAAATAATAGCCAAGGGTATTGTACAATTATTGTTTGCCATAATTTATAGGAAATTGTTTCAAACCTAGTGGAATATACTTGCCACATAAATGAAATTGCATGAATACCAAAATTAGCACCTGTGTGAATATATTAAATGAAATGCTTATGAAACTGTATTATACCTTTGACTGCCAAGTAAAACTTCTGGTGCCCTGTACCAAAGTGTGACCACTTCATGGGTGTATACCCTCACCGGCACACCAAATGCTCTACCTAATCCAAAATCGGCTACCTGAAAGTAATTTCAGTACATCATAGGACAGAGTAAGGAAAAAGTACCACAAATTATTTGTAGAGTAGGTGTTGGTAGAATTTTTTCAACCCCACTAGCTGCTGGTGATGACCTTTATTATCAACCTGCTAGCTATTACATCATTGCTGTGTTCTGACAATCATACTGTGACAGCCCAAATTTACAGGGCAATCATACTTCGACACAGATAAGAACAAAAGAACCCCTAAGATATTTGATTGCTTCATTGTATTAAAAAAAATTGCACATAAGGCCATAAACATAAATACTATCTGTTAATTTTGTGTCATAAAAGAAACCATGTAAAACCCACCTTTATAATTCCAGTCTTGTCAATAAGTAAATTCTGAGGTTTTAGATCCCTGTGCAGTATACGCCTTTGGTGACAGTACAAAATTGCACTGTTTATTTGATATAGATAACTCTTGACTACTGCTGGATCCATGAACTGAAATAATAATTTATACATTGCTTAGGTATTTGGTTCAAAAAGGTAGTTAAAATTAACTACAACCCTCTCTTGGCTAGTGGGATTATTGTTTGGACCCCATTGTTGTGAGAGAAGGCCCTAAGTTAAGTTTGTATGTTAGTTTGATTGTTACTATTAAATATCATATCATTTTATAGAGTAATATTCTGTTTATAAAATAATAACGATACTTATTAGACAAAAATTTTGTAAAGAATAAAATCATAATACAAAATGCCAAATTAATTATGAACATGTACTCAATAAATAAATCTTACCTTTCCTGATCCAAGTGAATCCATATATTTTTTCAAATCCATAGAGAGAAACTCAAATATTAGATATAGGCGAGATTCTTCCATTAGAACATCTTCTAGTTTTACTATATTTGGGTGGTTGAGTTCTTTAAGTAAGGAAATTTCTCTAAAAATAAACAAATGAGCTTATGAACTTTTAGGTTATGTGTGGTACGTAAAATAACAAAACTCTAACTATTGTTCATACGAATTACAATATAACATTAATAGTTTGCAATGTTTTAACAAACCTTATAGCCGTTGACGGTACACCTTCTTCTTCAGATTCCAGTCGTATTTTTTTCATAGCCACAAACTGACCAGTTATTTTATTTTTTCCTTTATACACAACACCATAAGTACCTTCACCTATCTTTTCAATTTTTAGAAAATCTTCCATCGTATATAGCGAAATTTTGCTGGATTTTAGAAAACTTTAAGTAATAAAAGCACTAATGGCTAGTCACCGCGAGAACGATACGTTATATTAGGAAGACGTCAGATATATATTACGTTATTTAAAAGGTATATCAGTGTGGTTTTCGCTAAACGTTGTCAATATAAATATTTAATGCAAAAAAAAAAACTTTTATGCCACTATCACAGGCTCACAACGACTTTCAAACGAAAAGTTTTTAAATATTTCGAACAATGTGTGGCTATCAATGTTGCCACTATTTAAATAAATAACATTATTATATCAAATTAACAGAACTCACGAAATAATACTATATTAAAAAAAATATATATTTTTTGATGACCTCTGAAATCAATGATTTGTGTTATTAAACCACATTTTAATTCCTATGTTCATAAGATATTAATTAATTCATTGTTATTAATTTTGTATATATTTTTTTTGATAATTAGAGACCTGGAAACTTTTTTGTGATTATTCATATCAAAGTAAAGAGTAACTTGCATTAATCAAGGCTATTAACACACTAAAGATATGTGCCATAAGAAGAAATTTTTTTTTACGTTGTACCGTTCTTCTTAGCTTGTATAATCTAAAGGCTTTGAACCTTATTCATAAATCATGCTTTTCGTAATATTAAACCAACAACTTTAAATTTTGTTGAGTAATGCCTACCACTAAAAAACAAGTGCTTTATTATTTAAGTACCATGTGATTTTTTAATATTATTATTTCCTATATTATGTTATTAAGTAAATAACACAATTAAGCACGGTAATCAGGTATCCCTTAAAAAATAGATATTAATATTAACAGTTATCCAAAATGAGCTGATGGACATTGATCTTAAGTTTTAGTCGATGTGTATTTGATGTCAATTTTTGAACCCAGGACCTAGAACATTCAACTGAATTTTAAAAGCTAGTCTGATCAATAATCTGCATAATCAGCAAGATACTGTATCGCAGATCAACGTGGTTTATCCGCTTGGTTACATCTGCTTGTTCAGTCACGTACTATGTTAAGCGGTCATTATGTGCGTGCTTTCTTTCTATTTACTATCTCATGTTATCTTATAGTTATAAAGGGTGTTTAAAATCTATATGTAGGGTATGAATAATAATACGAAGAGTTGCTCATAGTGTCTTCATGTGGACTTACACAAAAAATGTTATTCACAGTATTTATTGTGCACTGGATTGTGCTTCAAACCACCGTAAGTTTTCTATTTTCTTTACTTACACACTTCTTATATTTTAACCAGTTAATTGAGTGTTTATAATATATATTTTTTTCATTGGTACAATACTACTATCCGTGAAAAAGACACATTTTTCAACAGTTTTGATTCTATTAACAGGTGATATCTTTATAAAACCTACGTTTAATAATAACACGACCTTTAGCATGAAGAACACGACCTTCAGAATGAAGAACACGACCTTCAGCATGAAGAGCACGTCCTCGAAGAAGGATAATAACATATAATATTTAGATTATTCCCCTCTTGTATATGTGCATCATGTGGAAAATAAAAAGTTTTACTGAAATTTTAACTTGTTTTGTCCTTTTTGAAGGTGAAATATCATAAAGACACACTTTCTAAAATAAATATCTTTAGGATCAGCGGTTTAGGCTTTGCGTTGATAGGACAGTGAATCGCTTTGGACTATACCTCACGGGATTTGTGTTCCCTGTGCTGCCCGCCCCCCGGATGTGTGTGAAGTAGCACAGTGTGAGGAGGCTGTCTGATCCTCAATAGACCAAGGGCCCGCAGTCGCGAGCCGACCTGCGAAGAAGTAGGTGGAAGTAAGAGATTGATCCCCCGCCCCGACACACCAAGGCTGTCATGGAAAATCCGAAGGTTTTAGTGGGTATTCCTGGCCCTGCGGCGCGATTAGCGCGCCGTATTATCCAAGGGCAGGCGAGTCCCAAAAAAACCGGTCGTTTTCAAAACGACGGGGATGTGTAAATTAATTTCCCTCGGTCAACACAAAAAAAAAAGGATTATACCTCACAAATCACCAGATCTGTGAGCCAGTGTCCGATGAAGCTGTAATAGTCGTCAAGAAGACTAACAGCGAGAACATCATTCGAATATAGACAGACAGGACTTTGAATTTTATGTGTATAAGATTGCTTTAAATTTAGAAACAATTATAATAATCCATTGCTAGAACATCTTTCGATTTAAAGTAATACTAGTAAAACTTACATTATTAACGAATAAAGTTCAATTTCAATTATTTTTCCAGATTACTTCACAACCAGTTAATGAAAACAATTTTATTAGTAACTCACCGCAAAATGTGCTAGAAGAGTGCTGTCCGTGTCCAAAATTTATAGGAGATATTCATCTCAGGGATCAAGAATTTTCCCCTACTTCTACAAAAACCACATTATTTCGAACACCAGATGATAAATGTCAGTTTACGGACCCTGATTCACAAGGATCGTCTTCAATCTTTCGTCCATTTTTACTACGAACTGCTCAACCTGTAGAATGGTAAGAATAAATAATATTGTTTAAAATACACTATTATTATTGCCGTCAATATATATACGTCATATTCGATGAAATTACAAATTATTTTCGAAGTTAACATTATTTTCTAGCTGTATTGTTCAAAATCGCTCCACAGTAATTGCTTAATGCATGTTTAAGTACATACAGAAACAAAATATTTTGAATATATTTAACTTTGATAGTCAGGAGAATACGTTAATTTTTGCTATTACTTTTTTCGAGGAGAATTTACAAGTTATCAAAGAAGACAAAAGAAAGTGGTTTAAATTAAAAATCCTCTGTTTTTTTTTACATTTTCCGTGTTATTTAATATTTAAATAATTACAGAATTAGTTACAGATATTTTTCATTAAAATAAATATTTTATCTATTTGTACTAGCGTGTTTTACAATGAAATGAAATGGTATTATTTACTCTTTTGTGGTATTTGAATACATCTGTTAACAACTTATGTATAAACAATGCAAGTATCAGTAATACTTATACTTCTCAATATCAGAAAATATTCAAATTTATTAAATTCAACATCACATAATGTGTAAAATAAATAGGTAGTGGTATGTCTATTTTGCTAACGGCCGTTTTAATAGATAACACCGCAGTGTTTTTAGCGAATCAGAAGGGTGTCAGCATTGCTTGCTATTTTATTTAAAATGCACTGTAGCTAAATAAATACTTGTCTAGAGACTGTCCCACATCAAATATACTGCTTCATGTAATAAAACATAGGGAACTATTAAAACAGTTTACAATTAGTTTTGTTATAGGTTGAGTAGGCAAACGGGCTAACGGTTCACCTGATGAAAAGTGATCACCGCCGCAACATTCCGGAAGTCGCAGCTGCGTTACCGACCTCAGGGAGTAAGGAGTAGGCTCTCTTCTTGAAGGTTCATATTTGTCCGAAAATACCGGTATCTAATTCCACAAGGGTAGTTGTTTGAAAAACTTTGAGTTTAAAACTTAAGTGAGCATGAACTTTGGCGTTGAGTCGTATACTGCAATGGTGGAAAGCAATGACTTGATTAATAATAACTATAATTTTAATAACGTCATAATTTGTACGAAGGCGCAGTTTGTATACCTAATGTTTACTTGAAATAATATTTTATTACAGGCAACGGGATCCAAACCAAGTAATTAAACCTCTTCTTCAACCTGAAGTGGGCCTTGCATCCTCTGTTTTGGAAACATTACAGAAAGCTACAGATGAGGAATATAAAGATGCATTAGCAAGAGATATTGCAAGAAGTGCAGTAAAAATTGAGCCTGACAGTTTTGATACTGAAACGGGAAATTCGCGAAATTCAGTGACGATTGTACTTAGTCCAAGGGATAACTTATTTATTAAAGATACTATACCAGAAGCTTCCCATATTCACGAAACTAGATGTATTCATAGGCCCTTGGGTAGGGAAAACATGGTAGGCGGAGCACATATGGTTAACCCAAATTTATCGAAAGATTTGATATTAAAACGTAAACCAATTAATTTGTCCCGTAAGTCCTATGACATGGATAATAGTGCTAGTAACATTCAAGAAAGATTTTATTCGAAATATAACAATGGTTTAAGTAGTAAATTAAAAATGAATCCTTTGTTATTGAATACTTTAGCAAACGATGTTATTCAACAATTTCGAAATAATTCTTATCTTACAAGCGATTCTGGATACACGTCAGAATCCGTATCGACGCAATACTATGAGGACATAGACCAAAATAATAATAATGACAAATTAAATAACAGCCCGGCAGTTAGATTGGCAACGTTGAGGAATAAATTACGTGATTTAAATGAAATGAGACAGATAAAACCTTTCAAAAATAACTTGAATACAGCAAAGCCGAACCATTTAAATAATTTCAACTATAAAATAGGTTATCCAGGTGCAGAATTAGAGAATTTTGAATCTGGTACAAAATCACTTGCAGATACATTCTTTGATAAACAAAACGCGATCGTTAAAACTATTTTAAAATTAAAAGATGTGGAGCTTATTCCTCCCAATAAAGCGATCAATAATGGTATAATGAGAGACCAAACTTTACATGCGAATTTAAAATTTGCTAGCCCAGAAAATAATGACAGTATTTTTCTTACGTCAGAACATAATATAAGTGAAGATAAAATTGATGAAAATGACATAATTATTAATGATAATTATTCAAATAAATTATCAAGCGACCAGAAAGCAAGAGAAATAGATACTAAAATAGACGATGAAAGTAAAGATTCTTGCGAAATTTCACAAATAATAACAGAATTAGAAAATTCAAAAAACGGTATAAGTAACGAAATAGAACAATTCAAAGATGTGAGAGATGAAAGTGGGCAAAAAGAAATGGATCTGAAGGATAACTTTGAAAACAAAAGCAAAGAAGATCTTGAGGGCATAGATGATGCAGTACCTGAAATGAGTAATAATGTATTGCAGAAGTCATCTCAAACAGAAACAAATACTATGAGTGAAAATTCTAATGTTAAAAATAGTAACAATGGTGAGGAAGTTTGCCAACTCGAAAATTTTTTGGGGACTGAATCAGCCCTAACAAACGTGCAGAAAAATATATTAGCAAAGAATGATAACGATGTTAATTTATTACGAGATGATAATGACGACCATGTATCATTTACGAAAGATGTATTAAAAAGAGTAGAAAATCTTAAGAAGAGCATAAAGTCAAAGTTACAAGATTCAGGTCGGGATTTAAGGCCTATTTCAAAAATAAACTTGGAGAATAATCAAGATACACAATCTCTCAATTCTCTGCAACGATTAGAAGGAAAACACGATGTTACAATGGATGATTTACAAAAATATTCCGATTCTCTTTTAAAACAAGAAAAATTATCAACATCTAATTCGGTATTTTTATCAGAAATTGAATATAAGAGAGATGATGATTTCGTAGATAACAGTGAACATTGTGCAAATGAGTTAAAAGATGATAAAAGATCATCAGTATCAGATAAAACAGAGAAATTAATTGATAACCTAACAAGTAAATATATAAGTGATGACGATGAAAGTAATTTTAACTCACAACCAATAGTTTATCAAATTTCAGGAAAGGTTTGTGATATATCTAATGAAAACTTTGAGACACTGAATACAGAAAATTACCTTTCACAAGACTATAAACCTATAAATGAAATGTCATCTCAAGCCAGTGACTTTATTCATAGTACAATACGTGCAACAGAGAACAAAAACAATCTTGTATCTTCTTTACAATCAAATATCATAGTTCAACCATCGGATTTATCAAATATTATTAACCCATTTAAAAATACTTTACAAATACCTAGTCTTGAAGAAATAAGACAAGGTATTACAGATATTATAAGTGCAGGTGAACAAGAAGGTGAAGAATTTCAATCAGCTATCTCTGATCCTTTAAATGAAAGTTCAAACCATAATCCACTTTTGTCCGCAAATACAAATTTGCTATCGGAAAAATTTAAAATGGGATCATTACAAAATATACTTGAGAATTCTTCGGTAATGAGACACAATATTAACCCATATAAACCTAAATTGTCGATTGCAAAACCTGTCCCATTAAAATTTAAATTAAATCCTTTGTTAAACAATGAGGCTGGTATGAAAGAAGATATTTTATCTTTTGGACCAAGTAAAGCAAAATCCTTTGTAAAACCAAACTTAAAATTATCTTCTAACAGTCTAGGAATTTCTTTAAAGGAAATTCCTTCTCTAGCTAATATAGAAGAATTATTACAGAATCAAAGCAGTTTTAAGCCAAACATAGAATTTCCGAGAGCAAATATAGATAAAATTGCAATTTTTAGTCCTCAGATAATCACTTCAATTGCAGATGATATAAAATATCAATCAAACAATGTATTAAAATCTAATTTAAAAGAGGCAAAAGAAGGTAAATTTCCTTTAAGCAAAACCAAAGTTGAATCTAATAGATTATTAGAAAACATTAACAAGAGGCGAGAAGATTTAAATGATAAAATACAAGTATTACATACGGATTTTAACGACCGGCTTGCATCAGTTCAAGAAAAGTTTCTTGATCAACCTCATTTACAATCAATGAATATTTTCAAAACTGAGGGGAAGAGTAAGAGTTTAACATTACCAGGATTTGTCAGAGATGTACAAGCTCAAAACCAATTTTTTAGAAACCTGAATAACATTGAACGTAATTTGCCTTTAACGCCCAGCCATTTGACATTACAGAAAAAAATAAAGAATAATAAAAACCCTCCGCTCAAAGTCTCATTACCTGTAATGAACATAAACGATAAAAAACAAAATCTTCGAAAAAAAAGTTACTTTACTCCTTTAAAGAGTAGTAACGTTAATATTTATTTTTCAACCACTACCACTAGGCCAATTATGAATCCTAAACTACAAAAAAAACCTGTTTTAAAGAGTCCTACAAAAAAACCATTAAAGGTCGAAGATAAGTATTCCGACTTAGTTTTGAACTTAAAAGGTATTTCGAAACCATATTATCATAGATTTAAAACTTTAGGGGACACAAGTAATGCACCAAGTGAACTAATACAAACAACAATTCCATTATTAAAAGATTTTACTAAAAAGAATGAAGAATCAATTTCTCAAATTGATTTGAGTAAGAATAACTTAATGTTAAAGAGTACAAATACTGACAAGGAATCTGGGTTTAGTGACGAGCAACAAATTATTTATAACAACCCACATTTCAGGACATTACTAGAATCTTCACAAGTTTCAGATCTCTCAAATAAAAAGGAAAATTTTATATCTAATATGAGAGATACACTGAGAGCGAGATTAAGTCATATCACGAATGCGCCTAAAGCTACAATTAGACACGAAACTAAGAATGCAGACCCTTCAAATTCAGATACAATGGTATTATCATCAGAAAACGTGAAAACTAGCCTAATCAACAATGCATTACAAGAGAACACTGCATACAAATGCAGTATGATTTGTGTAAGAGATTAATACGATAAATATTATAATTATCTGTAAATAACTATTTTAAAATATCATAAGATTGTACATAAATAGGCTTAATGTTTTATATATAAGTTTCATATTTTTAAATTAAATTTTACAAAATAATGTCTTTCATTTTTAGTTACGATTTTTATTACTTCTATGTCCAAGAGTTTTGTAATATTACAAGAATATATTATAAAACAACTAGCAAGTTTCAAAACATTTCTATTATTTCTAGCTAGCATTGTGATATTTTCTAGGAAAAACTTACATTCTAATTTAAATAACAATATAGATCGTATAAAAACGTTGTTACTAATTGTTACACATATTTGAGTTTACTTGCGTATAGTATCGGATCCATACACGTCCACCTATTATTATTTAGTACAATAGAATTTTATATTAATGTATAGTTTGGGTTCGTATTTACATTTACTTTAAAAACTTTAAGGATTTGTGCTGTGTAAATTTTTTTTTTATTTTATTGTCAATATGTTTTAGTCTTAGCTGCTTTTTCGTGATTACCAGTTAGGAAGTGAAAAATATCATTAAAATAATTTTGATATTTTTATTACGTACGCGTTTTACACGTTAACAAAGGCATTAATGTTAAAATGAAAGAAATAAACTGGTTTCTTTGGAAATTCTTCTTATTGCTTTACACATGTGAATTGAGGTCTGTTGGTAAGTTATTTTTATGATTTAATGAGCAATAGCGAAGAACAATATGTTATTATCGATACGATCATAATTGTTTTTCATACCATTTTCACAATTAGTGGCGGTACACAATTAGTAGTGGTGAAAACATTTATATAACCATATAATAGTATTGTTACTGGGCCGTTGGTGTAATGTTAGTAACACTGCCTCTTACACCAAGAGTCGCGGGCTCGATTCCCTGTCAAGATAAATATTTATGTGATGAACATTGGTGTTTGTTCTGCTTGTTGTTGTTTATCTATATTTAAGTATTTATTAAAAAAATATCTACGTATATATCGGTCTCTGATAACCCATACTACCGGTGCTTGACTACCTATCTTGGGATCAGAGTATTGTGTGTGAAATGTCCCAGATATTTATTTAGTTATTTGTCTATTTATAATATTAATGTAATTTTTTAATTTTTTTATCCAAGATATTGACGATATTTACCAGATCGTTGGTTCAGCTGCAACACAAGGAAGTGTCCAATACATAGTACTATATTCAATGCTGTTTTTTTGTCACTGTTAATACTGAAAATTGTCATAGAGAGCTACTCTCTTACCTATGGAGTTTGACGCTCTTGCAGAAATTAATTGTGCAAGTTCGCTTACGAAGGACAGCGAGTGCGCAGCGCGGTGCGTCGACGGCAAGTCTGTAGTTTGTGTCTGCAATGAAACTTATTTCGATACCATCACAAGAGTCGCACCTGCGAAAGGCAGTTACATCTCCTACACTTCATCTGAGGTTCGATATTATGTTATTTTTATAAGTTTATTATTAATAAATGGAACTCAATTTGTCGTAAAAGTGGTTGGCAATCAAAATTTTCCAATATTGAATTGTAGTAAAGAAATAAGAGCATCAGATTTCCTTTTATCTTATGTTTTAAAAGCAATATATTTTTTAAAATAGTTTTTTTTAAATATTCAATATCAAGGATTAAAAAGGAAATATTAATTCCGGAATATGACATCTGCATTGATCATCGGTACGCCCTAAATACGAAATAAATAGAAAAAAGATTACATTTTATAAACATCATTTTTTTCTGTCACAGTCTGGGTTAAGATTTAAGAAGAAGAGAGCTAAGTTACAAAATAAAACGACAAGTAAGTAAGCAATTCAAAATTATCGGAATTTGTTTTTAAACATCATTAAAAATGCTGTCACTGTTATTACAGCACGAAAAAAAGCTGGATCGATTTTGTCTTATGTTTTTTTAAAAAAAGTTTTTCAATCGTCTAAAAGATAATCAAATACTTATTTTCTGTTTTTTTGTTTCGGATTATTTTATTATTATTTGTATTATTTATTTACTACCTTAAAACGTGTGATATTGAAATGTTGATTCTAATATTATTATTCAATATACGTATATATTTAACTGAAGTAATTTCAGAAAAATCTAAGTATATATATGAACTGGACCCTTCCACCAAGTACCAGACTATAGAAGGGTTCGGTACAGCGGCTACTGGTTCCGCGTGCTATAACCTGAATAGCCTCCCTGCTGCTGCACAGGACAACCTGATAAGGTATTTAGCGAATTCTTTTACGTTTTATTGGTCGTTTTTTTTAAACAGTAAAGCAAGATGCAAGTAGAACGTGCATCTAAAGGTAAGTGCAATTTGGTGCTAGATTTTTTTTTTCTTATTTTTATTTATTTCGGGGCTTTTGTCCTAAAAAAATATTTCATTAGGCAACAGTAGCAGACGTGTTCAAGCATGAATTATGTGTACTAACGCAGCTCATTACGATGGGTAAAGTTTACAGTTAATGTGTTGGCCGTTGACAAGTCCGTATATGGACTGGACAAATCACAAGTGCTAATGACATTTTTCGCCTTACGAAAAATAAAGTATATAGCAAGCTAAACTGTCAACATTCGAATGTTTGTTTATCAACACTTAGAAAAATTTCATTACTTAGAAAAATAACATGTTAAATCTCTTTAGAAATAGTGTTACTAGTTATAACCTAGAGCTACGTAATATCGTATTGTGCCTGTTGGTGTAATCTTAGTAACCCTACCTCTCACACCATGGGTCGCGGGTTCCAACCCCGCTCAAGACAAAATTTTTGTGATGAACATTTGTGTTTATTCTGTGTCTGGTTGTTAATACGTATATATATTTATTTAAAAATATCTACGTATATTTATCAGTCACCAATGACCTATAATACCTACGAATGCTGCTTAGCTACATCTATCTTGGATTCAGAGTATTATCTGTGAAAAATGTCCGAGATATTTATTTATTTATATAATGTTGAGTGGTATATAGCCGTAAATTGTGAATAGTGCTCGCTCAGAATAATCAGACTTACGTGTATAATGAAATACAGCATTGCTGTGACAGGGGCAGGATGACCTGAAGGCAGTAGCTAGCTATCTAGACTGGTTTGACAAAATTTTACAATCCAAACTATTTTCGTGGCCACTATTCATGTAGCTCCAGAATCGAGCTTGAAATCTTTATGTTATCTTGAAAAAACCTTGGTTTGGAAGTGAAAACTTAATAGACACATACGTTTTTTACATTACATTTGTAACATTTGTATGATTGCTTTCTATCGTAGATCTTACTTCAGCGAAGAAGGTTTAGAATACAATATGCTTCGAGTACCGATTGGAGGGTGTGACTTCTCCTTAAACGAGCACGCATACAATGAGCTGCCAGTTAACGATTGTAATTTGACCAATTACACTCTATCCTGTGAAGATCTCGACTATAAGGTGTTTATAAGTATACCACACGATATAGTTCTACTGTTTTTTTTTTACTCATGACAACATTCGTTTATCTCGGTATTATAGTTGAGCGATATTTTTTGATTTTTCAAATCTACTTAAATAGCCATTTGGCATTTAGCTCGTTTTAGTTTAAAGTCATTTAAGGTTATAACTACACAACAAAAAAAATCCATGGTCTTGTCAAGCTAAAATAAACATGCGAGAGAGAGAGAAAAGAGGGATAGAGAGAGAGAGGTAGAGAGAGAGGTAGAGAAAGAGAAGTAGAGAGAGAGGTAGAGTGAAAGAGAGAGAGAGAGAGAGAGAAGGCCTGCTTTCGCATCTTTATTGATCTTAAATAAATACTACTTGGCTTGCTGCGGTAGTCAACTACCGCACATAGATCCCTTATAAGGAACGCTTTTTAGCTCTATCTACGGCCTATATACCATGTCTATTTGCTCTCAGCCGCCTTACACAATTGTCATTGCTTCTTTTCGAGGGATCATTCACTACTTTCGTTTTTAATAAATAATACAAAGTGATATCTACCTCGACTTAAATAGAAGCACGAAGGCAATACTTAGAATTTCAAATGATCGAATGTTTCAGTATCCCAATATAATATAAGCTATGTGTAATAGGCGGAAGGCTAAGAATACGGTATTAATATGACATTACACAACTAGACCTAAAGAAATGAGGTAATGTTACACATATCTCTTTCTTCATAGAAATGTGCATTGTATAATACAGATATGTAGTTTAATAGAAGTACAATATAGAGGCTTGTATAAAATGCTAGTCTATGAATAAAATTTTTCGATACAATATACCTAATATTCCACAACGTTTCGGCACAAGTTGCATCGGTCGTGATCGTACCCGCCCTGCCTCGCGATTAGGTATCGTACATTATAAATAACTACGCAATAGAGACCCAAAAAATGTTACTTATAACGTGTTATGTGTCACGAAAATTTAAAATCGTTACTAACAATTTATAAAGTTTTTGTTTTTTTATTGAGACATTTATTACTATGGACATGTCTATCCCATCATCTTTGCCCTTATTACTAAAAAATAATATATATTATTATAAAGTAAATAAAAAAATCTAATAAAAAAAATAATCAAACCTATTATGTCATGTATGTCTCTAGATCTTAAGCTAATTTCAAAGTTTAGTCTGCCAATATGTATTGTATCAGACATTAAATAACTTGTTATTCCAAATCCATATTGTTTCGAGATTTTTTTTAGATACCAGCGATTAAGAGAATGATGGAGGTATCCCAATCGCCTATACATATCGTGGCTTCGACATGGTCGCCGCCGAAATGGATGAAGTATTACAACGAACGCAGTCCCAAGTGTGGTTTCCTGAAAACTGAATACTTTCAGACTTACGCCGATTACCACTTGAAGTGAGTGGGAGGTTATGTAAAGGAAGATGTTAATCTGTAGTATAATTTGATTTAAGCGTTACCATGTGGAACTCCATGACTAAATAAAACAAAAATTAATTGGCTAATTCCCGCTTCGTACAATTGAAAATACTACGACTAAAATATAATCTCAACGCGGTTCACCACTACATCATGTAACACTGTATATTAAGGGTTCGACATCGGGCAACGGAGCACGTAACATCTGAGGACGCCATTTGTAGTGGCGATATGTGTTGGGATTGTATTCTAGTCGTAGTATATAGTCGGAAGTATATAGTAGGAAATTAGCTATTACAATTATATTGCTATTAATTTTTGTTATCTTAAAACTGTAGTCTGTAGTAAAATTTAAACTAGGTAAACAAATTTTCATCGATTTTTTGTCTTGTATACATTACGTCAAAAACAATAAAGAGATGTTAACTTTTTTCTATTACGTATATCAATTAGTTAACTCAATTACTTTGTAAATTGTATGCTATTTTAGGATGTACATATCTATAAAGATCCAATTTTAGGAAACAAAATAAAATTCAAATGCTTATTGAGAAAATAAAGAAATGTCCTTTCTGTCCTGTTTGCACGTACAATATTACGCCGGTATTTAAATATTTTATAACATATATAATCTTTGCTACGCTTGATATTTTTCAAGCATTTCAAATTTAAATACGATTATATATGTACAATAATTGTATGTTTTAAGATTTTCATTAAATATAACGTTTTTTACTGTTCTGTCAATAGCTCGTAAGAGATGTTGGATTTGAATATAAATTTTAAGGTGATAGAGAAAGTAATCGTAACAATTTTAATAGATTTTTAGAACAATACGCCGAAAAAGGTATTCCCGTATGGGGTATCACTACTTCCAACGAGCCATCTATTGCATACACAAACATACCGTTTACCTGCTGCCTTGGATGGACTACAAATCAGATGGTATGTGTAGCTCTAAAATTCATTGTGTAATAGTCTTTGTTTGTCAATACTAGGTACATAATACCTTCCTTTATTGGCAATGAGCTAAATTTTAACGATAATTTCATGCGATATTGAGTGACAATGAAACTGTAGATGGTGAAGTGTGCTCTCCTAGAATGCTACAGCTGTCATATTGTGACTGCCGGAACAAAACGATGTTAATGTGGCAGTAGACTGGCGTTGAATGTGGTACCTTGTTGAGCTAATTCGAAAAAAACCCGACTACCATCCAAATTTTATCACTCATGGCCTTTAATCGAACTAGGGATCTCTGCATTTCTAGTAGAGAATGAAACAACTGCGCCACGGAGGTTAATATACGCGAAAAGTGTAATGTAAATATATATATTAACATATGGAATAGAATTCGGGTAATAAATACACGATTTAAATTTGGTGCAAAGTTTGCAAGAGCTTTGATTATGTCATGTCTTGGAGGCGAAAAGGGCAACAGCAATTATTGTTTCACTCTTTTAAACACTTAAATTTCAGGGTAAATGGATAGTAGAAAACTTAGGACCTACCATACGCAAATCAAAATTCAAAGATACTAAAATCCTTGCCCTAGATGATCAGAGATTTACCATTACCCATGACTTCTATGATGTAAGTTTTTATATATTTATTTTTGTTAAAATGGTAACTAATTAAAAATAAACGTTAGGTGAGAATGCTTCTAACTTTATTCATACATTGATGACGCTTATCTAAAGTAGGAATTAAAAAAATCTGAAACGGAGAGATAATTAAATAAAATCTATCAAATAAATGTGCCACATCTTAATTATAGTTTAAAATACTACAACTTCCATCTTTTTTCGACTCATAAACCACATGCGGTTACTTGAGATTTTAGAAAAGTAATTTCTTAAAAACAATAAAATTATATAAACTTTTTTGTTGCAAAACTGTAATAGATCCATTACCAGTTATGGTTACGATTCCAATTTGCTAGCTATTGCATGATTCTTTATACACATCTCGCTGGTTTTTAAGAACATCGACACGTTTAGTTTTGAGTCGTTGAACTTGTAATATTTTCCAAACTGTATAGCGATTAATATTTGAGTTACATCGAGTTGTGGTCAATGTAATAACAAACAAATATAAACGCTTTCTAAGGATATACGATTTATACGTTTACAGATATCAAAAGATGAAAAATATAATAAACCAAAAACGGCTTATTATAAACCTAGCATTTCGAAATGCGTTGTTGCTCCAGAAAACCGACGATGTGTATCGATTGTATAAAGTGTTATAAAGAAATATTTTTTTTTGCCAGATTATCAAAGACCATCCCAAAGTGTTGGACTACATTGACGGTTTAGCCGTCCATTTCTATTACGACAATACCATCCCAGTGCAAGTGCTTCAACAGTTGCAGAAGTGTTATCCGAATTTGTTTGTTATATCTACGGAAGCTTGTGAAGGTTAGACTGGAAGGATGTTTCTAATGTTTGATCCTATGAAACAAAAATGACCGCTTACTTTATTTATTTATTTTGTAATTTATTCATCCAAGCATTACTTTGCGGAAATCCAGGACTTAATGAAACCAAAAAATTGTTTGCTAATAAAGCTTATTCTAATCGCAAATACCGTGCGATCAAATATTAATTTAGTCGAAGTATTTGCGGTTAAAGTTATTGAAATACACAAAATACTTTTTTTCTTTTCTTATTTATTTTATTCTCAACTTCACTCCATGAAAATTAAAAAAAAAAGATTCATAACGAATACAGAATGATTTGGAATGAAGATATTATTGCTGAAAGTGATCTCTTTCAAACTAATAGTTTATGGATATTAAGAACAAACTTCGGTAAAAGGCTGTGTTTTAGAATTTATGAAACTGTGGGATTTGTGTTTGTAGTATTGAGATATAACAAAAGTCATTTTCTCAGTAATTTCAAATGTACTCCAGCTATTATAACGCTACAAAAAAATATTTTAAAAATAAACTTGAAAGTTCCGTTAATGTTAAATTATTCTTAAATATTTTTAAGGGTTTCAATCGTTCGTTAAGAACAAAGTGGATTTAGGTTCTTGGGAAAGGGCTGAGAGCTACATAAGAGATATTATTGAGGTACGTACAATAATTATAAGTACCAATCACTAATGATTGTCATCTAGTTTATTCTTTTATTAACAATGGGGTAATACTTAATAACCTCAATTTCACATGATATGAAGTGACAACGATGCCACTAGTAGGTAAAAAACAATCGTATCACCATTCAAATTTTACTACTTATGTAAACTAGGACCTCCCCTATTATAAAGGTAAGCCATTAACCACTTCACTACAGAGGCAGTTAATTATTCTGTATTGGAAATGGTTCCACAGATTTTGTATCTACATTTATATTTCTTCTAGAATCTGAACAACAATGCCGTCGGGTGGATAGATTGGAACTTTTGTTTAGATACAACCGGCGGCCCAAGCTGGATTAAGAACTTCGTGGATTCACCGATAATTGTGAACGCAGACAAAAGGGAGTTCGTCAAGCAGCCAATGTTCTACGCAATGGGGCACTTCTCCAAATTCATTCCGCGTAGTTCTAGAAGGATCTCTGTGAAAGCGTCTTGCTCGCCCAAATGCATCCATCAAGTGGCGTTCTTAACGCCGCGAAATACGATAGTATTCGTGGTTTATAATGAGTAATTATTTTTTTTAAATATAATAGTGTACACAGTTAAACTTAAAAAGGGGGGATTGAAAACCACCTAATGGTACCTCCGAATATTATTATGTACTATGATTGCACTTTTCCTTCGTATACGGGAAAATATTTGATAGAGATACTCTGTTTCTTGGACTGCCGCAGGCGGTTGATAAAGATGTTACTCTGCTTTTAGAGGTGTTACTTCTGTGATCACACAAATTTTTTGGTACTGGAATAATATCTTCGAAAGATATTCTACTTTTAGCGATAATAACCTGAAAATGTCATCCTCTGTGTAGTTACTAGCTCTAGGATCTCCTATAGATTGCATTGGTGTATGCATAAACATTATAAATAACCTAGAGAAATGTCATTGTTTAATTATCTTGTGTTATATTATTTATTACTTACATTTACAGTAATGAAGACGTTACTAGAATAAGAGTGAAATTGCGTAAGAATGAGCTCGTTTTAGATTTGGGAGGAAAAACGATAACAACAATTGAATTCAACAATGATGATTGTCCATGGTTTGTAGTTTTTTTTAATTTAATATCTTAATTTTGTTGGTTTAAAATGTTCTTCTTCTACTGCTAAATATTATGAATAGAAAGGCATTAATGATAATTTACTAATAGACAGAGTTGATTCAGAGACTGTATTATGTCATATGCCCGCAAAAGACAATCTTTATATGATAAATATTCTGTACTAATGTGAAAACGATCAAAGAGATAAACTTCATTCTCTGTTTTTAGGCAAATCTTGTCGTCCTTTTGTACTTCTCGTTATTTTTACACGCCTTTCAAAAATTACAATTAACATGTTAAACGGTATCTTTGCAGTAATACTAACACGGCGCTGACATTGTATGCGGATACCAACCCTGTAATCTTGAAAGTGAAGGCATCGCGTATAACAATACAAGTAAAATAATACATGTCCAAATTAAACATTTCAATATAAATAAGCCGCCATCTTGCTTTTTTTTATGTTTAACTAATGAGTTAAATACTCAATTTTATATTTTATACTTTGTCAATATAACATCTGTAAAAGATTATTAAGATACATGTATTAATATATGTATTATAATATAATGTGCGTAGTCTAATATGAAATGTTTAATTTCATAGAGTTCCAAAATCGGAATAAAATGAACTAATTAATGTGCTCATAGTACATTTACTATCAAATGTTGTAATTTTTTTAAAAAAGCTAGATTTTATTTTTTTAAAACGTCAATTGTATAATTGCTGTTGAGATCGCGGCATTATCTTGTATACGTAAATGTATAATAAAGGTATATTTTTTATCATCGTCCTATTTTTTGTTTTGGTAAATATTATTGTGTGGATTATTTAAATTTTTTCATCGCCAATGGGCATATGATGTTAAGTGACAATTAGCCCTAGATGGTAAAGCGTGCTCGCTCAGAATAAGAAATATTTATACAGATCGGTAGATATTTAAGTGCTGGAACTAATTTAACTACCCAGTATCTTTTTCATTTTTAGTCTAAAGGGAAAATAAGAAAGACTGAATTAGAAATTCAATCTTTCTTACCTGTGAACCAGAGGCGTGCTTGTAAGGCAAGCCCGAGTATAAGATGACTTTGATTGCCTCCGTGGCCCAGTGGTTTACCGGCTTGCCTTGTAACGTGGCGATCCCGGGGTTCGATTCCCGGGCCACAATAGTAGTGTAGTCTGGATGGTAATAGGGTTTTTCAAACTCGTCTGGCTAGCTACCACCCTCAATGTCAATCTGCCACCATAACAGCATTGTTGTGTTCCTGCGATCATACATGTGAGAGCGAAATGTATTCTGGAAGAACACGCTTCACCATCAACAGCCTCATTGTATGTCATAAATTTTTTTTATTATTGTTCTGGTTCTCAGTAACTTTGCTGGTAAGCAGTAGATATAAAGAAGTAAAAAAAATGGTAAAAAGTAAGCATTGTACGTATAGTATAATAGTGACACAGTGGTTTACCGCATGCCTTATAAGATGGAGTTCTCGGGTTTGACACCGAGGTTCCAGTAGTCATATATATGAGTGCCAGAGTATTCTGGGAGAGCGCGCTTCACCATCTACTATTAAATTTTACCTAACAATTATGTATTACCACATAGTTGCTTACAAAAATAAATAATTCAATTTAAAACAAAATATAGAATAATTAATGTCGATCACTTGAATTCGAATTTATTATTATGATACATTGTGTGTAATGTTACATTTTTACTACAAATTAAACTCATATAAAAAATATTTTTATGACTCTGCCACTTTGCTTAAACGATAATCATCAATTGACTCATATCTCACAACATGGGCCTAATGCCATATGGACACTCTTTCTTAAAGAAGTATTAGTAGGATTTCGCTTATGTAAGAAGGAGAATAAATTTTGCTAACTATAATTGAAATATAATTATTAAAAGTGTGTAATAATATTAGTTCAAATTCTACACCGGGGAACGCAATAAACGTTTGTCTTCGACACTTTCTTTTCCAAAAATAAATGAACCTCATAATACCTTGGTTAATATTTCAATATCAAAATAATAGACAGTTAATACGTAATTATTTATTAATTATTTATGTTTCTTTGTATAAAAGGCTGTCCTAATGCCATTACAGGAATTCTTTACAAGTCATTTAAATAAGTAGCAAATTATTTATACTTTTATATTAACTTCTACACGCATAAACGAAATGTCCACATATGTCGACATTTCGTTTTGCATTTATAATTAATTTACATTAATATATATATGAAACTCTTTAACATATTACATTATAATATTTCTTTACCTTCTATTAATTAACCACTGATGAAAATAATATTAATAGGTTTTGCTGAAATTTTAAAATTTATTCAAATCTTCTGGAAATGTACTAACTTAAGTAAAAATAAATATTGATTATTGCGTGAGTACGATACCAAAGAGTTGTTAAAAATAATTAAAATTGTTTACATTTTGATTTTTCATTATTTAGGTTTATTATTAAGATGGGCAATATTAGTAATGATAAACTACGGAGTTACTTAATGTCGAATGTGTAAGGAATATCTGTTCAATCTGATACACTACGAATAAATTTTTCTTCAAGGTGAGTTAACTGAAAACAGTTATGAAATGAGATCTAAATCTATATTGATGTAGTGCTATCAACATAGCAAATAATCGAAATTTTAGGTACTTTTTAATATTATAAAGGATTCTATTGCATGACTTTATTTATTTCTTTATAATTAAGTAGTTGGTTATATCTTCTTGTCTGTAAAAACCTCTATTTAACTTTAAAATTTTTTTTTTTCATTTTACTTTTTAAGCGACCTCAGTTTTTACGGAAGTATTTTAAAGTTATTTTATTTGGGCCTATTGATTAGAATAACTCATTTTTACAAAAAGGATGACAATTTTAGTTTGTCAAGACTAATCATCGGAAAAACCCTGTGTTGTGAAACAGTAGTAAAATCAATTGTAGTAAAGAAAGGTGACAAAATGTAGTCGTTTACCTAGCGGCGTCGTCTATTACTACAATGAAATTTATGAACGAATAGTTTTTTTTTAATAAAAAATATAGCAACATTATATATTCAACTTCCTTAAATTCACATTAAAGAAATAGTTCGTAACAAAACTATTTTGATTTTGTGGCCGCATAATTAATTATAAAATGGAAGCAGTAATTTCATTGTTGTTGCATTATTTAATCTGTATATAAGAAAAAGCAAGCAGCCATGCTTGCTATCTACATACATTGCTATAAAAATACAGCAGGCAGTAAATGCTGTGGTATGCAGTAAACCAATTAAATATGTTCGACGTATATATGAGCTTAAATCTATGTCGAGACACATTTGACGTGTATATTCAGGGTGTAAAATTAAAAAAAGTTTTATCAGCATGTATGTAGTAATTCTATAAATTGTAATTGCTTTCTTTGTTGTATTTAGCGTGTAAACTTGTCATTGCTCTCTCTTCATTCTGAACTTAATGATATTTTTAAATTAAATTCTATCGTAACGAGATTAATGTACTTTTATTTTACCAAACATCCATATGACTCTTTATCCAAAATTAACAAAATATTACCAAAACATTTGACTGACATAAAGACTAGCTGGTAGAGAACTCACAATGAGTTAAGTTCGCTTGTATGATACGTTTTCTGTTTAGAATAGTTTTTTTTTAATCGCTTTCACCCCTGTTATGATTAGACAGGGCCTTTTCAGTTCTTTGTAATTTATTTCTTATATATTATTCACGCATTTACTCTTTTCCTTTCTTCCATACCTCATAATGATTTTCTCGCTTTCATGTCTTCCTTTTTCATACTCTATCCCATTTTCTTCTTTCATATATCGCGCTTAAATAAGGGGACACAGCTAATTTATTTATTTTAAAATTTTCCTTTTTTTAATTATTCTATATACATCCCCTTTTTTTATTTCTAACATTCTTTATATCCTTTTCTAATTTTATTTCAATTACAATCTTTTTTTTTACGATTTATTCCTTCTATTTGTATTTCCTATTAATTTTTAATAAATTTTAAAAATACGCTTCTGCTTTCGTCCTCACTCATAATTAACGCGATTTTACCTTCTATTCTCTTCCTCATTCTTTCTTCACACTCCCAACGTTCTCTTCCATATTCGGGACAGCAGGTGATCAGATGGGCCACGGTCTGGTCCACTCCAGGGTCACATGTGAACGAGGGACTCTCCTTACACGTAAATCTATGTAAGTATGAGCAGAATCCCCTATGCCCCGTGAGCATTTGGACCAGGCACGTGTCCACCTCCATCTTGTGGAGTGTGCGGCAGGCTGACTCAACGTCCGGGAAAAACATCCGGTGCAGAATAGTTGTAATTAATATCAAATATGTACCAATTTTTTAATAAATAAATAAATGAAAATATTAGCAACATTTTAAATGATGCGAATAAATTAACAGACAAAACTCTAAAATGAAATGAAATTGTAGTTTTTACAAATTTTAATATGGCAATACTCATTTAATCTGAAAGCGTAAATCTTTTAACTCGATCTGTCAGTGCAGAAGTTTGAAATCTTTATAAAACTACAAATTCGTCCAGAATAGATGATGAAAAAGGGATAGCGATATATTTCAAAGTTCTTACTCGAACATTCGTAAAAGCTTAGTACTATTCGTATAATTATTTAATAACAGTGAATTTGAACGCTTCGAACTGAAAGACATATGAAAAATAAAGTTTGAGTTTTTTTCTTAAAAGTATTTCTTATTTATCTAGCTCATTATGAAAGTGTATATTTTGAGTTTCATCTTTTCTATATATCTTATTAATGAATTTAAATGTGGTAAGTAGCAAAAACAGCGAAATTATAAACAAAACAACATTACTACGACACGTTAAACCCAAAAAGTGATATTAAAAAAAATTATACTAGTAATTTAGAAAGTTAGAAAAATTTGTATATTGTAAAATTTACATTGTAATTTAATGAAAATTTTAAATTATTTTTAATTTTAAGTATTTTAGAATTTGTAAAGAATCTTATTTTCTATTTGCAAAACAGGTTTTTAAGATTAGCGACCAAATTCTAAAAATAGTATTACACATAAAGCATGATGTAAATAGAATTACCATGAATATTAATAGCAAAACTGATAGCTTTTAGTGACCCAACTAAATTATTGCTAAGAAATGTAACACGATTATAGTTCAATGACATTTAATCTCAAAATTGAACACTTCAATATTTTTACATAATAATGTTTAATTTATATTCGATATGCAAGACTATTTTATCATTACTATTGCTAACTTTCGTCTATTATATGTCAAACTGTATACGTGCGACATATTTTTCTAAATCGTGACCTTTTTTCTGGGTAAAGGTCAAGCAAATTTATTTGCTCCCTAAATAAATGTAATCATAGAAAACAAAGTGAAAGTCCGTTCTTATAACGAGGGAAATGATATTAAAACTAAAAAAAATAACGTCTTCTTTTCAGATGAAAATTGTTTATATTGTAAAGAACATAGGCCGTCTTCCGTCTCATCCGATGTTAAGCGTTTACATACAATGTTCATAATGACATTAAACAGTGAAAATCTGTGCTGAAATGCTGTGACACCTATACCCGTCATGACTATTAAGTATTAACAATAAGCAGTTTAAATTTCATTACAAACAGCTTCCCACAGTGATATATTGAATAATTGCGACAGCACTTAAATCAAATACGCAAGCATACATACAAACGATTGAAATAAGATAAGCGCCCACGCTATAGCATGTAATGCTTATTGGAAATTATAGTCATCTGATTAATAGATTTTTTCATTTTGCATTATAAACAAGTACATGAAACATTTAGTTTTAATACGCGATATATAGATAAAATATTGTCCGTTGTGTGTATATACGCCATATGTTAAACGCATTAGTAGCGTATCGCATACGACACTATTCCGAAGCATAATACAAAATGCATTTAGCAGAACACGAGTGAATTGTCTTTGTGATGCAGATGTAAATCGGTTCATTGAAACACGAACGCCCAACGTTTATTTGAAAGAGCCACAGAAATTAAGTTTGAACGATAGTAGGGTCTTATAAATATGCCAAGTTAACTACTAAGTTAGATACTGATAAGTATTGCTTCTTAATTTTGAACTCCATTGTCACGTCACATCGTGTTAATTTTTTTATAGACAATCCATGCGCAGCACGTCTAGTCAAAGGCCGTTCCGTCGTATGCGTTTGTAACTCAACGTACTGCGATGACGTCACGAGGGTGGTGCCACGCAAAGGCATTTATGTAACCTATACATCTTCTGAGGTAATATAATATTTCTTTGATAACATACGACGATAAAGCCAACTGACGTGTTACCAAGATGGAGTGACACGCCTTGGCAGTAATAATGACAAACATTTTCGAATATTAGTACAAGACAGTTGGCGCAGTATATTTTCAAATTCAGCAATTTTACTAGAAGGCCTTTAAAACCGGAACACATAGTTTCCATGGTGACAGAAACAGGCGAGATCACCGCTGTTAATAATAGTGCTTTTAAAGTTAAAAAAAAAATAACGTTTGTAAATAACGTGTAATATAGCAAACACTTATATTATTCATACATCGTAATTATTTTTATTTTTGTAACATTAAGAGTTTTCTAAATTAGATAATTAGTAGTTGAGATTTTACATTTAGTCTATGTATTTAAGTGGAAGATCCATGTGATGCAGCAACAGGTATAACGGACAGTGAGATGAAATAAATTTACAAAGAGCACAAGTTACATAAAGAAATCGTAAAGTGATATTATTGTTGAACGTCTTCTATTCCATTCAATATGTCTCTTAACATATAGCGAGTATAAAAATATACAACAGACGACGAGTATCTCATATTAAGCAAATCAAACCAGGTTCGTTTTTAGGACTTTTTTACGAATCAAGTGGCTCTCAAAATTAATATTTGGGAATTAGAACAGAAATTGGAAATTTACTTATCCACTTTCAATTGTTCGCTAAGCATGTTCCATTGTAGCATTTGAAAATGTGGAGGTTTTGAACTAGTGTTGGACGCTAGAGCGCCGAATGCTTCGTGTTAAAAAATTTATAATAAATAAGTAAATTGTTTTATTAACCTCAACAATTTTCAGACCGGTTCTAGGTTCCAGAAGAATATGGGTGTATTTCGTACTATGGAATTAAAACGTAAGTGTTAGAATCGTGTCCAAAATGAATGGATAGTTTAGAATAAATTTACGTATGTATCGGATTTGTGTGCGATAATCTCAAATGCCTCCGTGGAGCAGTGGTTTAACGCATGCCTTGTAACACGGAGATCCCGCGTCCAATTTTATGGTCATGCCATGGGGTGAGATAAATATAGATAGTAGCACGATTTTTTGAATCCGCTTGCCTAGGTACCGCTATTAATGTTAACCTGCTGTCATAACACTGTTGCTGTGTTCCGGCAGTCATACACATGACAGCCTGAAGTGCTCTGGCCAAGAGTAAGAGTAAAATTTAGGTCGAATGATAGCCCATTCTCGATTAAAAAAATATATATTTAATTAGTATATAGATATTGATTTCATCCACAAACTTTATATTGCACGCATGCTAAAAATTACCTATTTATTAATCAATTAAAGGGTGTCTCAGTAAGAGTGCATTTATTCATTTTAAAATAAAAACAAGTATTTTATGATAGAGTTGTGATATTTTTATACTGTATTGTAAAGAAGACATGTTCCGATTAAGTATAAAATAAAATATTCGACTAATGACCCCACGGCTCCGATAACAACTCTTTTCATTAAATTTTCTATGACTTTTGCACAGAGATGTGGCTGTATCTCACCGATGACGCGCTGGAATTACGATTTGAGCTCAGAAATTATTTCGGGTTTATTCGCATAAACCTGAGATTTCACAAAACCCCATAGAAAAAATATAGCACGGCCTTAAATCGCACGATCTTGGTGGGCAGTTGACATCAAAATTTCGTGAGATAATGTGTTCTGGAAATCGTTGCTGCAATAAGTAGATTGTTTAATGCGCGGTGTGGCAAGTTGCGCCGTCCTGCTCTAACCATATGTCCAGTTGAGACCACAAGAAGTCCGTTATCATATTCCTGTAACGAATGCCATTCACAGTCACTGCAATTTCGGCCTCATTTTCAAAAAAGTAAGGTCCAATCACGCCGCTTGACCAAAGCCCACACCAGACAGTTACTCGTTGTGGGTGCATTTGCTTTTCATGGATTGCATGAGGATTTTCTGAGTCCCAAGTTCGACAATTTTGTGTATTCACGAAGCCATTAATATGAAAATGCGCTTCTCGGAGAAAATGACTTTTTTCGAAAAATTGGTATCGACTTCACTTTGCTCCATTACCCATTGAACGAATTGCCGGCGCTTTCCGTGGTCTGCTGGTTTGAGCTCCTGAGTTAACTGAATCTTGTACGCATGAAGGTGGAGGTCTTTAGCCAAAATTCGCTGCGTAGTGCTTCGTGAAATTTTAAGTTGTTGAGAACGATGACGAATTAATGTTTCCGGGTTTTTGGTGACACTCTCGTTTACAGCAGCAATGTTTTCAAGAGATCGACCGGTACGTTGACGCGAAGGATACTTATTATCCATAATCGACCCAGTTTCTTCAAATTTTTTGACCACTCTACGAATGGTTGACACATTAGGTGCACTTGCACGGCTGAAAATTTTGCGAAGTTTGCGAGCGGTTTCAGCGTAACTTTCCCGATTTTGTAATGAGTTTTCACAATTATAAAAGTGCTCCATTTTTAATAATCGTGATAAACAGAGGTGACAGCTGTTAAATTACAGAGTTGCCATATGAGAAAAAAAATTCAAATTTTAAAAAATGCACTCATGTTGAGACACCCCTTTATTTATTTTGTCTATATTAATTTAACAATTCACAATGAAGTAACGAATTGTCCGAAAGTAGAATATACGAAAATCGAAGGCTCCTGTATGGATAAAAAAGTCTAAAATTACAAAAATATAAAGCAAGTTTGAAACTATGTTTTTAGCTAAGTGCTGCGCAACTACCCTGGTTGTGAACCCGAAGATTATGTATCAGGTAGCAGAGGGTTTTGGTGGGGCCGTCACCGACGCCGCCAGCATTAACTGGAAAAGTTTATCAGAGGACATGCAACAGTCTCTAATTGAGTAAGACATATTATAGTATTTATATGAATTCATGACATACTATAATTAATACATTTTCATTGCGTAAGCTATAATTTTATAAATTTACAACTGAAATTTTCGGTGATTTTGAAAATGTCATAAATGGTTTCTTATAGTAAAAAAAATCAATAATAAATACATAAAAAAGTTTCGAACACACTTCGTAGACTTTAGTTGTTGTTAATAATCGAAGTTAGTTGATATGTTCCAATGTTTTTCTTTTTGTATAGGTATATTGTATTTTTTAATCTCAATATTTACACATATACGCCTGATAAGGTAGGTACAGATGTCAATAAGTATTCTGTGTAAGAAAATAAATACGTAAGCATCAAGCGAGATTAAGCATGCGACTACAACATAAAGAACCATTAATAGTTAAAACAAAAGTTTGCTATTAGCAAATATATAAAACGAAAAAATTTGTTAAACTAGATCTTTAACTATTAACTAATATATACAATTTGAGCAATGACTGTGAAGTTGTACAATTTGTACAGTTGTTCTCCACAGGATACCTCATAATCTTTTTTAAATAATTTCTTTATGGAACGTTTCTACCAGTTCCTACTTTAGTGTGAAAGGGCTGGAGTACAACATGTTGCGCGTACCAATCGGTGGCTGTGACTTCTCTACAAGACCTTACGCATACAACGAACTGCCAGAAAACGACGCCCTACTCTCGAACTTCACATTAGCGTACGAAGATTATATGTATAAGGTATATTATCCCCGATATGCAGAGTTCTACGGATATATATATATATATAAATATATATAGTCGACTATAATATAATAAATAGACCGAAACAAACAATACGACAAAATGTAAATATCCTTAATTTGGTGTATAGAAAGAAGTTCTTAATTCCTTTTGATAATAAATTCAGCCTTTAGTTTTCTTATTGTCCACGCGAAAATACTTAGACACCATTTGTTAATACATATTTTAACAATGATATCCTTTGGCCTGTGTCTCGTTAAAATAAAAAAAAAATTTCAGATACCAATGATTAGAGCAATTAACAGGGTCGCCACCTCACCTGTGCACATTGTCGCGACCACTTGGTCACCGCCCGCTTGGATGAAGACCAACCACAACCTCTCAGGTGTTGGCCACCTTAAAAAGGAATTCTTTGAAACCTACGCCATGTATCATTATAAGTGAGTCCATGTTGTCCATGTCCATCTTCAATAAAATTAACTGGAAAACAACCAATATGATGAAAACATATTAACTGTTATGCCCTAATCATAATAATGGTATTAACCTAATTTTCTATTTACACGTATTATTTTAACTCCATTTTCAATAGTCTATAAATTTTATTGAACCTCATAGAGCCAATAGAGGAAGATTTTTCGAAGTAAAAAATATATCAGGACTAAATAAAGTATTAAGTAAACTCTAACAGGAATATTTTATTATCATTTACACCTATTGTATTACAAGATTTTTTTAAAAGAATTAGGTAAACTTGAGTTCGGTCTCTCATATACTAAAACTTTTCTCTAGTTGGGTAGCGGATGGGATCGCGAATCCGTGAGCTGCTGCAACAGTCGTCAATAAGACTAACAGCGCCTAACATTCGAAACTAGACTGTGTTGACGAAGTTCTTAAGGTATAGATCACTTCTATTTCTATTGTCGAATAGTATGTGCAGACATTACTATTTTTGAATTTGTAGAGTTGTGTAGTTAGTGTAATCACAGGTGTAAAAAGGTGATAAGTTCAAAGTGGTACTAAGCAGCATTTTAAGTAATAGCTTATTGTTAAGCGCAAGCGTGTATCATAAGAAACTTCATAAGAACATCACGCTTAACTTAATGTAAAAAGAAAAATATATTATTGATTTCAAATCTGAATACTTCTCACTGGTTTTTAGTTCTTTTCTCTCTTCATGTGGGAATACAGCAATTATAATTATAATAAATGAAATAAAAACAATGATAAAGAAATAATTCCTCCAAAGGTATTTAAATACACTCCTCTAATGTTTCAAATTCATTCAAGGGTTATCCGCAATTATGACCTAGTAATTAGGTATTCTTACAGTTGTAAATCCTATTGTTTTTTTATGATCAAGGTTTATCGAAAAGTATGCGGATGAAGGTATCAACATATGGGCAATAACAACCACCAACGAACCGATCGATGGTTACTTCGGATTATCCCGCTTTAATACGCTAGGGTGGTCGATAGAGGATATGGTAAGTGAGCTTTTTCTTGTTTTACATGAGGAAAAAATCTCTTCGCATACATGGTAAGTGGGTTACGGTTGTGTTCCGATTGGAGATCCCGCGATTCCTCCAAATACTGTAGACGTCCTCCGAGGGCGTTTTAGTGGTTAAAAATCCCATATGCCCTGGCTTCTCCTCAGAAGGCAGGGTATCGTTTCGAAGATGCCCCCTCTCCTTCTCCTCCTCCATCTCAGCCAACTTTTCACACTTGTGATGTAAGCTTCTTGATTCAATATCAGAGCCACACATGTAGTGGAATATGAATAATGCTATGGTCTTTTTGAATCCACTTGACAGGTTCTATATTTCTCAAATTTTTCATTCTCTTGTTTCTTATTTCAGGCCGGCTGGATAGTTCACGATTTGGGACCGACGATACGTAACTCAAAATTTAAGGACGTGAAAATACTTACTGGGGATGACCAACGCTTTACTGTACCGTTTTGGTTTAACGTGGTGAGATGACTTAAATCATTAATACTTAGGCAAGAAAATATTTGTACTCAACCACAAATTACTCAAAAACAAAAAAAAATAATATAAAGTATGGAAGAAGTAACCTGTCATCACACAACTTGCGACGTGACGTTTAGTTCGGCTGTATGGAATAGGCGGGGTGGAGGAAAATTTGGGTCGCGATTCTAAAAAAGCTGCAGGGTATTTAATCCGCCCCTCTTTGGTTTAAGATTTCACTGTCATACATGTCTGATTCTTAATCGTAATATTTTAATAACTTATCAGGTAAATCCATTCGTTGATAAGATTTAAAAGCTTTTCCCCACTTTAGTATCAACCGTCAATTAATTTGATATTAACATAAAAATTAATTGTTCTCTTCTAATATGGTATTTTAGTCCCTAATATGACTCAACCAGTGCATTAGAAATGCTTAATAATTATCAAAATTTTAATCAACCTCCAATCTTATCAGTAGTGCTAGACTATGGTTTATGACGACATTCAAATGGCGTGGATTGTATTATGGAACAATAGATCTTAGATTGCAATCATTATTACAATATTTGCCTTTTATTATAGTAGGGAATGTGTTACATCCCGGGCCCCCCTTTCCTCAATGAACAATAGCAGGAGTATACCCACCAATCTTTACTGCGCTCTTTCATCGCGTAAGTGGCGGTGTCGTGTGAAATCGGCTGTGCCTTGAACTTTTACAACAACAACATTTGCCTACTGTTTTATAAATACTTATTTTCGTAGATGATAAAAAAGAATCCAAAGGCTCTGGAGTATATTGACGGCATAGCTGTGCATTTCTACGCCGACAAAGTGGTGCCGGCAGCCATTTTGAATGTGGTATCTAAAACTCACCCCGATAAATTCATACTGGCGACAGAAGCGTGTGAAGGTAATTAAAAAAATTATAATGGTATATATTATTTGAGAATCCTAGAAAACCATTTGACAGATTAAGAATTTTCCGTTGCACAATTTGTTATAACTTGCCATTATAATATTATCATGTAATAAAGATGTAAAATGTATGAAAATGTACATAGTTCGCATAAAATTATGTACATTATAGTTATAATAACAATATTATGTTAAGGCATAATTTAAGATCTAATTTAGGAGATGCCATTAAACCAAAGAATTTTAACTTTGAATTTTAAAGCCTGTTATAATGTTATAAAATCTATAACCATAGCAATATGGTTTATATCCAAAGACCCTAGTACTACAGACATTGTTATAATTTTTCTGGACGATCACGCTTCATCATCTAAAGCCGCAAAAAAATTCTCATTAATTTATTTTATGACCCAAAAGTTTTTTTTTCTTCAGGTAGTTTCCCATGGCAAACTGAGAAAGTGGAGCTGGGATCCTGGTCCAGAGCAGTCAGTTACGTAATAGATATATTAGAGGTTAGTTCTCAAGTATTTTATACAATCCGCTACTGATAGCTACAGACTACCTTGAAGTTACGTAAAAGCCACCAGCGCTGCTGTCACTGTTTCACTATTGTCCTGAATATGTTCCATAGGTGTCCGCCATTTTAATGTTTATAAAAACAATTATAATTAACCTCGTGACTCTCGTAAGTCTTCAAGGTCGTCACGCATTAAATATTATTACATGGTGTAACTTCTCGCATTTTTATATTTGTGGTCATGTTAAGATAAAGTATTATTTATTAATTTTATTGTACGTTATTGTTACAATGACGGCAATTTCACTTGTATGGCGATAACTGCCGTCAGGGCGGTAGGTTGATATTGAGGGCGGTACGTAGAAAGGTTTGAATTAATCGCAACTACCTTCCAAATCCATGTTTTTGTTTTATATGTAATGGACTATCACTGGACCTCGATGTTAAGTGATCATGAAGAGAATATATGGAGAAGCGCGTCGCTCAAAATACTTTTGGCTATCTTACATATGACTGCCGAAACACAGCAATGCTGTTATGACTGCAGATTGACATTGAGGGTAGTTCGTAAAACTCTACCACCACCTAGACTCCACTACTTTTGCGGCCCGGGAATCGAACCCAGGACCTCCGCGTTTCAAAGCAAGCAGATAAACAACTACGTTGCGGAGACAGTCAAAATTACCTTTTTTCGCAAGCTATTCACGATTCACCACGGAGTCAAACCGTCGTATCATTATTGTATATAAAACTTACAGGACCTCAATCACAATGTAGTCGGTTGGATCGACTGGAACCTGTGTCTAGACACGGGTGGTGGACCAAACTGGTCCGAGAACTATGTAGACTCCCCGATAATTGTGAACGCAGAGAAAAAGGAGTTCGTCAAGCAGCCTATGTTCTACGCAATGGGGCACTTCTCCAAGTTCATCAAGCGCGGTTCTCGACGTATAGATGTCGTGGAGAAGAAATCGTTCGTTGTTCGCTCGGTGAAACACGTCGGTTACCTGACGCCAGAGGGCGCCGTCGTCCTCGTCTTGTTAAACGAGTGAGTGTATGAAAATATTTCTGAGCACCTGTTTACGTCGCGCAGTGGGTTACCGCTTGCCTTGTAGCATGGAGGTCTTTTCTTGGGTTTCGATTCCCGGGCCGTATGAATAGTTCAGTCTGGACGGTGGTAAGGTTATTTGATTTGGTCTAGTTAGTTACCATGCTCAATATCAACCTTTCACCATAGCAGTGTTGGTATGTTTCGGCCGTCATGCCTATGTTAGAAAATTCTCAAGAAATCTCTAGAAATATTTCAAACGTTGAATATTTTTTTTAGAAAATCCTATTGGTTAATAGATATAATACCAAGTTACGTTGGGTAAACACTCTAACTAACCTCATTGTTTTCACGATGTATAATTTATCATTAGATAAAAGCCGTGCCATTACGTGACTTTATATATAAAAAAAATATAGCTTTACGAACTGATTAGATCACAGTCTACGACATTCCCCGCACACTATTATTATCTCACATGCAGATCATCCGATACGTCGTTTATGACATCTAAGAACTTATGACATCTTATTCCAGAACGTTCTTTCCACGGAGTAACAGGTCTATAAGTCATGTGGTCATAAATTATTTTTATTACTCCCTAGCTGTACTCCGCAGGCTTTATCCTGCCAGCATTGCGCTTCTTATCGCTTTTTTACAGATACAGATATTTCAAAATTAGTGTTTGATTGAGGTTTTATTGATTATTAACATTTTAGTACAGAAATGCAACTTAATTTATCCACATTTTAGGTTGTTTTCATCTTTAGGACGTTGAACGCCTCGGGGATAAACGGTGGCCGGCACCTGAAGAGACAGCTAACAATTATAAATGTCAACGGGTATCAAAAGCCTAGCAGTAATCATCACGAATCCAATGATAAACAATTAGCCAATTACCTAAAACGGCTCCAACGTTCTCGAGTTTTGCATAACAACACAATATTAATTTACGTACCTTTCCTTCTAGAGGCTACGAGAAGAAAGTAAACGTGGTTTGCGGCAAGAAGAAAGCCGAACTCATGTTGGAAGCGATGTCCGTCACGACCATGGAGTTCTATTGCGATATGTAGACTTAGAACATATTGTGTTCAAAGTTCTGCAATATTTATTACATTAATATTTAACAAAAAAAAAACATTGGTTACATAAACTTAGTATAACTCCATTCATTATAACAAGTTCTTTTCTGTCTGAATTATCACGGCAATCTTTCAAAATTCATTCGCCATCATTTATATACTTCGTTTCGTCTTCATTACCTCGCTTCTTATTAGACCTTAGAGGCTGCAGCACGATAGAAGCAACGTCTGCTAAGCAAGGGCGTGCCCGCAGGGTAGGCCCGAGTATTTTACATTACTTTTCCATTTTTTTTATCTTTGTGATTTTGTATAAACTTTGTAACAATTATGATTTATTAATTTTATTGCAATATAATACTTAAATGGGTGATGTCGGTTTTTCTGGCATGCGTGGGAGTACCCTCTTCTAGATTCTAGTCTTGTAGTTCTTTTTTAACCTTACATTCTACCTCCCTAAAAAGACATTAGTAATGACAGACTTCATTTTAACCGTTTGTAATTCGAGTAAACTTAAATGTAAGTAATAGTTATGTATACTTTTTTAAATTACGTAAAATAAATCAACTCACAAGTTTTTTCACTGTCGTTGATATAAAAGTATCCTTTTTTAATACGCATATCATAAATTTCACCGTTACCATTAAGTTCGCTTTTACAGCATCTAAATAAAGAGGCGTGTTAAAATTTTAACGTGTTTTCTTATATTCTGTGTACCTTTGTTTTGAACTATGTGACATTATTGCTACCAATTGAGTAATTTAACTATTTTATTTACTTTTTTTAGAACTGATTTAATAAACACAGAGTCTAGCAATTTCTTATTATAGCGAAATACTATAAGTATTTGTTTTAATTGTAAACACGGTGTTACAAATTATTTTGATCACTATTAAGTGTACTGTTTTGTGTATTTTGATTACAGATCTCTCACTATTTGAATATTCAAAAAATAGTTAACCTATCACTGTCAAAATAAAACAAGAAAAGAAATAATAAATTATATGTTCATCCTCTTTCATTGTCAGCTCGTTAGTTTTACTTCGAGATTTTGTTTTTTTCGGTTATGTCATAAAATTTCTTTTCAATATTACTATGCTTAGTGTATCAGTGTACAGCAAGCGCAATACGTTCCCGACATTAGATAATAACAGGAAGAGGTTGTTACGGACGATTTCAACGGCATGAGTTCAGGGTTGACCGCATAATGCGTATTGACGCACTTGTAAGAACGAGCTTCATTTATTCAATATTAACAACTAACTATTTTTTTAACGGCCATGGGCTAACACGAGACTTCAAATTCCCACGATGTTAAGTGAAAATGAGGCCGTAGATGGTGAAGTGTGTACGCCCTAAATTCATCTGGCTCTTACCACAACTGCAATGCTGGTATGACGGCAAATTATTCTTAACGTTGGCAGCCAGGCGGGTTCGAACAATCGTATCTACCATTTAAACTCCACTACTTATGTGGTTCGGGACTTGCACCTGATACCTCCATGCAACAAAGCAAGCAGTGACACACTTCTTCACAGAGGCAGTTAAATTAAAACACTAGCTGTCACCTTCAATTAACACCGCAAAATAAGTATATTTAAAAATTAATTTATAATTTAACAACCTAATTATTAACTCTTTTTTTCTTACGGTTGTCAAGTCAAAGTCAATATAAAATTTACGAATTGAAATAATGTTGGAATAATTAAGTATTTATAAAAATTTAATTAAAATGTATTACAAAAGATCACAATTTCTTTATTTATAAAATTATTATCTTCAGTATGATTCTCGTTAATTGATATATCGGGGTCAGTGACCCAACATTGTTGCGAGACCAAAATAGTTCTAACCGTTATCGACTAAAATAATGTTCGTAAATAAATTATAAAAATAACTTCTTTAATTAGATTTACGCAAATGCATCTCTCGACATTTGCATTTAAGGATTTTGTAAACAGATTGTTACAAACCGAGAAACGGTATTTTATTAACAAGGAAACCATTTAAAACGTATGACTCAGAGATAGTTTTGTAAGCCAACCGCAAAACCACGTTAAGCGATGAGTAACACTTAATGGTAATAGATAAAGAAAATTAAGATTTTGGTATATAAATGAACAAATTATGACTCAGTTTCGGATAATGTTTACGCTATGTGCCATATAATATACGTTATGAATTATTTATAGGTAATATCTTAAGCTATGTTCAGTGCGAATACCATGTTTATATGTAAAATAAGTAGTTAAAACACGCAAATAAACTTCGTCTAAAAATTAATCTGTTATCGAGATAAAGGGATGAAGAATCACTCTTTCATTATATCATTCAATTAGTTTAAAATTTATTGATAAGAGTTAAATGGTACTGCATGTAATATGTTTCTCCATTTTTGCCACTGAAAAATAGTGTGCATTAAAACTAAATTACTTTCTTTTTTTTGGGATTTTTGTCACAATGGACATATCAATCCCATCTTATCTATTTCCATTACAACAACTTACTTATTACTAAATATAAAATGGTATAGCAAAATATATAAAGTAAATTAAAAAATCTTCTAGTCAAAACAAATCAAACCTATAACCAAATTACTTCTTATAATATATTAAAAAAGCAAACACACACAAAACTAGTAAAACTTCTTAAATCAAATAGTAAAACTTCTTAAATCAAACACCTCGATAGTCAGTCGAAAAACAAGTTTTCGATATATTAAAATTGTCATGATTGTCATGAGAATGTAAAAGAATGAGCAAAAAAAAACTATCTTAATCGATATACTTTTATACTTTTATATTAATGTTTAGATGAACATTTCAAATAAACTTGCTCTTTACTTGAAATGGTAGTGTGATAGCAATAGACAAATGACCCAAAATAACCTACAAATTTATATTATTGAAAAAGTTAATATATGTACTGTTTACAGTCTCATTAATGTTTAGCTACCAATATTCACAACAAGCTTAACACCTAGTTCGCATATCCTGCATTGAACCATTAATGATTAATAAACAAGAAAGACTTCTGAGAAATATAACTGGTTCATCTTCCTCGCGCACGTCGCCAAAGTTCAATGTATACCTCTATTTGTTATTTAAATTCATATCGGCCTGTCGTAGTGGCCAGTGCGCGACCGACCACGTTCAAAGCAAGTTGAACTTGTTTTATTTATTTCTAAAAATGTCTCGATTGACAGTGATTGGGTTGTTGTTAGCGCTTATAGGGGGTGCTATTGCGCATACGTATCATTTGGGAGCATGTCCTATCGTGGAACCTATGCCTGGATTCGAAATGAATAAGGTTTGTACTACAAAAGTTTTTTTTAATAATAAGTTAGTATTTAAACTATTCATAACTTTATTTAGGGTATTACATTCAATTTTTAACCATTTATTATGAAAAATATACTTTGATAATTACAAAATTAACATTACTATTAAAAAGAATAACGTAAACGGCGTTTTGTTGTGAGTAATTCTGGGCCTTTCACGCTTTTTATAAATTTACAATGCGTAAAAGTAAATTACTGCAATAATCACATAATGTATATGATACAGCCAGAGGAGCAAGATGACAGCTACAAAGTTTTAGAGCTCTAATACAACAAAATACCTAAGTTAATATAAATGGTGAATGTTAAATAAGCAAATGATCCCTTATAAGTGTTAAAATAATGTAATATTCTATCGAAAGGATTATAATTACGACGTTTTCTAAGTCAACAACTGACCCTTTATACGACCTTTGATAAGAAATGTTTATTTAGATAATTGTATTAACTATACACTAACAGATAAGATAACCTTGACTAAGCCTCAGCCGTCCGTAAATATGTCCGTTTGTCTGCAGGCTCTATCTTATAAACGGTAATCTGTAGAAAGTTTAGATTTTCACAGATTGTGTATACTGTTGCCTCTACAACAACAAAATCTACAAAAAAGTACTAAATACTTAATAAAATTAAATTGTATAAGAAATCTGATTTTTTGGCATTTATGATACGGAACCTTTCGCAATTTGAATAGTGTTATTTTGTCATCGATTTGGGGCATATGATCTACATTATACCCCTTTATATAATTCTATGTTTTTTGGTTAGTTGTCTATACGTAATCAAAAGTAGTATGAGAAAAATTATATACATTAGAATTTGCACAAGACCCGAAAAAGTTAATTTGTTAATATTGTTGTGATAACTATTTACTCCTTAATCTGAAATTTTAAAATAAAAAATAACGACCGAACTTTTGTATAAATCACTACAATGATATTGAAATCGTATAAAATATAGTAATATCATTTTTATAACCTGTTAATGTATCAAAACTGTTGGAAAATGTCTCTTTCATAGATTGCAATATCTTACTAATGACGAATGTAGTTCTCAAAAATACAACTGGTTAAAATGGATAACTTTTAAACTCTAATTGGAGCTGTTATTTCTGTTTGCAATTACTATAGGCTCGACAGATTAACAATACCGAACATCATCATAATAACTCATAACTTATTTTGAAAAGTGACCTCATTTGTTTCGGTAATTGCATTAAAGAGTGAACAATGAAATAAATCATAAGTAATTCGAAGCGACTGCCATTATGAAGGCGGTGAGTCATTGTGCTTTGATTGAACAACAGAACTGTTTTTTACGCGCTGTTCCGGTCGTTTATTTACTCATCATAAAGCACATTTCAACGCCTTAGCGGTAAAATATAACAGAAAGTTTTAAGATTATAAATGGATCCTTAGGTAGAATACATTGTAGTTTTGTTTAGTTGTTTCTATTCTTCAATAGCTATACACTTTTATCATATCGACGATTTTCAAGAATAATTACAAATTTGGTTTTGTGTCTTTAATCGTATAATATTTTCCAAACTATAAAGATATAAAATTTTAGTTACGTCGAGTTGTGATCAACGAAATAACAATGTCGGTTATTTCGTGGGATGTAAGATTTATATTTTTATGATATCAAAGGATAAAAAAATGAAAAGGACTTACTGTAAAACTATATTTTTTGGAATATGTCGTTATACTTTTGTCATTGTTGTTTGAATAATAAGAAACGTATTACTAAGAGAAACCGTTTTGATAACAAAAACTTTTCACAACAATGTCAATGTAACTGTACCAAAACATTTACTTCAAACCTGACGAATTCAATTTTAAGCTTTGCGATAACAATACAAGGTTGTTTTAACATTTGCACTTGTAATTAAAAATTTATATTTTTAACAAGCACATAAATTATATCTTAACTCCTTATTCCAAAGACTTACTACTATTACTTGATATTTAGTACAATTGGATTAACTACTATTAAAATGTAAACCAGCATTAAGTATATTTTAAAAAGTCTAAAATATTCAATATTAAAGTTTACCCAAAGCGCAGATAGACAGATTTTTAGGAATAAAAAATCTATCGTCCAATATATTCTCCTTTTAAGCAAAGTTTATTTTTATTATTTCTTTATTATAAAAAAAAAATAAAAAACTAGAATAAGGGTTTTCTTTCATTGAAATGTTTTTAATTCTGGATTTTTGGCCTATTTGAATTGAGTTAAAAGAAGAACATTAAGTAATTTAACAAATTGGTATAAGCGTTACATTGTAGGTAGATACTTCAAAAACTAGCTAATCAAAACTTCAAAAACCGGCTAGCCAATGCGTGAATGACTATTCGATGTTCTAATGAGATATCTATATGAACAGATGCTAGGAGTTTGGTATGTGATACAGAAGACCTCGACCGCGTCCCACTGCATCACGTATAACTTCAGCAGGACCGAAGAGCCCGGCAAGTTCGAGATAGAACAAGTCTCCCAGCACTTCATACTGGGCTTGACGCCACTCGAACACGATTATAAGTGAGTTATAACGTAATTTTTTTAACGTCCGAAGATGGAGTGTTTGTGTTATTTTTGATCAGCTATGGGTTAACATTGGATCTCAATTTCACAGGATGTTAAGTGATAATGATGCCGTAGATGGTGTAATAGCCAGGGGCTCTCGTTTGAATAACTGTTGGAATACAAAAATAGTATTATGGCGGCAGTTTGACATTGAGGGTGGTAGTAGCCACGTGGATTCGGAAAATCCTACCACCAACCAAATTTCATTACCTAGGCTAGATTACACGGAGACTTTCTAACGCGTGCATCTGTGCGTCTGAGACATGGTTGACTCCAAACATCTTAACCGTTTTTTTTTGTCAATCTCTTGATCGTTTTTTTTAGTTAATGCATCTAAACCTACAATTATATTTGTGGGTGAGCAAGATCGAAACAAGAAGACTCCGCCGTTAACATCGAACCGAGAACTAAGTAATTACGTATTTCGCGAACGATAAGCGATACCAAAAATTTCGTTGTAAGTGCTATTAAATGATTAATTCATTACAGGGATCATTCAGCCATAGCAAGTCACTTTTAGTGCTTGCGTAGTGTAAATGCATCAATACCAATTTCGTTTTAATTCGTGGCATCAAAAATTAAGTTTAATTTTTTTAAGAAGTGTTAAAAAAATAACTTTTTTTTCTATTTAACAGATATAAAGGAGTTCTCTCCGTCCCTGACCCTGCAGTACCCGCCAGAATGAAAGTGCGGTTTCCTTTAAGTGAGTAATAAAGATTTGTTCAACCTATACAACAGACATGAATGCGCACAGGACATGTATAATATCAATAATTATAAAATTACATAGAAATCAGGTGGTAGCTGTAAATCAGTGCGTTGTCTACTAGGTGACAATTGTATGAGATACGACCATTTTGTACCATTATAGTGTGTGTAAATCGTGGCTGTCATTTCTTTTCACATAAGCGTATTAATCTATTAATTTATATTGTAATATTAATAAATTTATACGCTTATATGAAAACGAATACGTAGGACTATAGTTGTAAACATTGATTTGTACTCTAATATTCTGGAACTAAATGATCAGATAAACGAATTAATCTATCTGTTTCTTTTATTGAATGGAAAGTTACAACCACTATGTACGTTCTTACTTCTAGGCGTGGCGGGCTCTGCCAGCTATACGGTATTGGCCACTGACTACGGGACTTATGCCGCCATATTCACATGCCAGAAACTTGCGTTTGCGCACAGACGCTCAGCCACCATACTTTCACGGACGAAAGAGCTTGATAAGATGTTTGTTGATAAGGTACGGCTTTACTCAGTATTTAAAGAAACAAAGAATGAGTTTAACACAAAAAATGTTTCTTTGTGTTTTTATGCTTGCAAAACATTTAATTTCAAATCAAGATACTTCATGTATTGTGTATTGCCTCCGTGGCGTAGTGGTTTACAGCTTGCTTACAATGCAAGAACACAGAGGTTTTAGGAGTTTGGATGGTGGCAGAGATTTTTCGAACTCGCCTAGCTAGCTACCCCACTTCAATGTCAACTTGCCGCTATAGCAGCATTTAATATGTTCCGGTATTCATACATGTGAGAGCCAACAGTATTCTGGACAAGCACGCTTTACCATCTACGACCTCATTAGTATCATGTGAAATTCAGATCAAGTGGTTAGGTCATGGTTGTTAAAAAAAAATCCTTTTTTTATGCACACTTTAACAACCATCAATTAGTACTCGATTTCAAGTTAGAAACTGCGACAGTTAAATGAAGAAGTTAACATCATAGTAATAATGAATGAAGGATATGGTCAAAACTTATCTATGGTACAATGTTTTCCTAATATGACACAATGATCCCCACAGATGCGAACAAAACTTGCGTCTTTCGGTGTGGACCCGTACGATCTGTCAATCATCTCACAAAGCGATTGTCCGAAACACGTCAATGGTACTGAAGGAGTCAACATCAACATAAGCCCTGAGACATTCTCTTCTCATAATATTGGAGAAGTCGTGAGGAAGACTGGAGGAGTTATTGGTAAATATTAGCTTTAATATTTGACAGTATTTTACTATTTTGTAATGTGAATGTTGGCGTTGGTTGCTTTATTATAGGTTGTTTGTTATTTCATTCTTTTCTTTGATCATTTTTTTATCAGATTGTTTTTATATTTTATTATTTTACTGTCTCTATGACGCAGTGGTTTACCGCTTGTGTCGTAACAAGGAGGTTCCATATGAGTAGTGTATGGATAGTATGGCTTTTTTCGAACCCGCTTAGTCTACCGTAACAGCATCACTGTGTTTCCACAGTCGTAAATGTTAGAGCCAGAGTAATCTGGGCGACACGTTTCACCATCAACGGGCTTATTGTCACTTAATATCATTTGTCAATTAAGATTAAGTATTAGTGCATTTTCGTATAAATTGAAATAACACTAAAGTGCTAAAATTACTAAACTCGGGACAATCTAATCATTATAATTACGATATTTCAGCTGACGGTGTTGAATACGTTGTGGAAACTGGCAAGAAGGTGTACCACAAAGTCACCGATAGCAAGGAGGATCTCACCGTAGCGCCTGCTTCGTCTACAGGCCACGGATATCGCCTCTCCGCGCGGCCAGACGATGACGCCGAATGGTTGCCATAGATAATAACAAACTCTTCGAGATAACATGCCATAGATAATATAAACTTTACAATTGCCGTTATATTTAAAATGCATGAGTGACTGATCGTTTTATTTTTTAAGTACGATGACGTGAAATGAAAAGTATTGTAAAATGCAATGTAAATTTGATCCTTTCCACTAAATGAGTTTTTCGGTTGGACTACGCTAATGCTCCATTAACTCGAAAAAAATTTCATATAGGTAACATAAATAATAATGTTCCCCTCTCATTTCGCGATATTGCACGAAACATGCGGTGCTTGTGAGGCGCTGCTCGAACGTTAAGGTGTCCTATTGCCGTTTTCACTGTAGATTTTGTTCTTATGACAGGAATGTGAGACGACTGTAATTTTCATAGTTTTATAAGAAAATATATATATCTAACAACTTTATAGAGTTTCATTGAATTAACTTCACTTGTCTGTCATTATCATATAGTACATTAATGATTATAGTTGGTCTTATTTATATGACAGTTATAAGATAATTGGTATTTCAGAGGATAACAGAAAAATTAACTAACAATAATTGAAATAAAATTGTACTAAAATTAGTACTTAATTATTTATAGTAATTTATAAAGATATGACGAACGGGTTGCGAATATTTTTTAACGATTAACGAACAATAAAACACGTACATGAAATTGAGAAATAATTTTTATTAAGCTACAGCAAGCTTATGTATGATATTGCAAATTATTAATTGGTTTTAATAAAAACAACCGAAAACTACGGCGTTAACAAATTCAACGGAATCAAGCTGGTAGATTTTTGTCGTGGTCTAGGGGGTACACCTTTCGAGGAATCGCGGGTAGAGGCAGACCTCCCTGATGTGGTACCTATCCAGTAGCCAGCAGAGGAACCTTTCCAGGCCGAGTCCGTACCCTCCGTGAGGTACCGACCCGAACTTCCTTTGATCAGTGTACCAGTAGTAAGGGGAGGGATCGATACCCTCGCGCTTGTAACCTGCGACAAATTTAAAGGTGTAAAATTATGGCCTCGAAATATTCTGTATAAAACTCGTTCACGTGCGTCGTGATGTCATAGTACAACTCTATAAGGCAGGTGAGAAGGGTACGCCTAGACGCATATGATATAAAAACTGCACGCTTTTTATTGTTCTTTTTCACGTAATCTACAAAATATTTAAAACTGTGATAATATAATCAACATACAAACAATTGTATGCCTTTCGTTTTCGTAATAATACAAATCTTGGGCGTTTAAATGTTTTTATTGGACGTAGATCCTATATTCCATGTGATTTAAAATTACATGGTTATTCAAAAATTTAGCTGAAATATGCGGACATCAGTGTTAATAGCTTATTATTTTCTAAATACATGTTCTAAAACACTGCAAACATTTGTTTTTTATCTTTATAGGTTATTGTTGGTATTATACATAGCGTAGTTTTCCCGCTGTGCGAAAATTGTGCTTGATAAATGTAACGTAATTTTCATCACCTATCATTTGTATATCAATTGCCTATAGGCACGAATAACAGCACGAGTGGTTAATGACCAAATGTTATTTAAGCAAATTCCTGTGGCTGTCCCTTCGGATGTTACCTCTGTGTGGTCGGTTACCTTCCATCAGCTCGTCGTAGTCCCAGATCCTCATGGAGCCGCCGACGATCTCGCCGACGCCCGGCATCAGCACGTCGACCGACTCGGTCAGCCTGCGGTCGTCCGCGCACCGCGTCATGTAAAACGATTTGATCTCGGCCGGGAACTTGCACAGCAGTATAGGCGTACCTATCGCGTCCGTCATCTTGCGCTCCGGCATCTCCGGGATGTCCTGCGAGAAGAAAGTGGGGTTGCTTTGTTAGGGTGTTCGTAATAGTAATAAACAACTATAGGCTGCCTACGCGACATAGTGGACCATAGGCTCTGAAGCTTGGACGGTGGGAGAGTTCTTTCAAACTCATCTGGCTAGCTACCATCCTCAATGTCAACTTGCTGCTGTAACAGGAATCAATATGTTCCGATATTCATGGACGTGTTAGCCAGAGTATTACAGGCGAGTGCACTTTACCTTCAACCGCTTCACTATTACTTAACATCATGTTATAGGTTAGCCTATTTCCGTTAAAAAATACTTGTATCCTGCGCACAGTTTATAAAATGGGTTTACACTTCAACCCAATATCAAATTACGTTAACCATTTAAGTGTTGTTAGCGACTATATTGGTCAATAATAAAATACTATGATCCAAGGAGAACATACATTTTACAAGTTGCGATACTATTAGCAGATAATATAAAAAGGATATTACGATAAGTTAATTTATAATACATTTTCGGTATTTGATTATTTTTTTATTTATGTAATAAAGATTAAAGAATAAAAAAATATTATAAAAGAGATAACTGGTTATTACTTTATAACAAGTTGTGTGATACTATAATCATAAATTATTTGAACATTACCTCTCCAAATTCATAGAAGGAACCATCTTCTTTAGTGATGTTGTTTTCCCGGAGGTACTCTATTGCTTCAGTATATTCCATCCTCTTGAATGGCTTTACTGGACGCTGAGGATATGAATGTTGGGAATAGAAAATGTGAAAAGTAACAAAGTAATATATTCGCATGTAATACAAGATGCTAAATAATTATTTACTTCAAAGAAGTGAGTTTATTTCAAACAATAAACAACAAAAGCAAGATAAAACGTTACTTGGTATTAAGTGATACTCCTGACCTTAACAATAAAACGTTAAGTAGAATATATGTTCACAAAATCTGGTTTATTTTGCGCATTTGTTTAGAAGAACTCACTCAGTAAATGGCAATAGTAGTACCACTAGTGAAAAAGTAGGATGTCCAACAATCAAAAAAAAGTGGAAGTTTAAAAAAGTCTAATGTTCTATGGCTTAGCTCAATGTTATCCCACACTTAATGTGAGTGAACCAAATATAGTTTCGAGAGCAAATGGTTAAAAACATATTCCTCATCCAAGAAGTAAATATATAATGATTTTCATTATTTAGTATTGTTGAGATGCAATCAACTGACCTTGAAGTTAGGGTTGAGTTCGTACACGAGGTGACCCTCCGGCGATGCCAGGATTCTATCCACTACATCCACCACCAGATCTTCCAGTCGGTCCAGCAGCTCATCAAAAGTTATGAACGGACACTCGGCTTCGACGTGGCTGTACCTATAAGAGGTAAGCACGCCCACACAAACTATAAATACTTATAACCCACATTTGTATTTTTGTACACAGTGTTATTCCATAGTCATTTTAACCAGTTAATACATAATAATGTCATTCGTTTACAAATATCTTTCAATTCTTTTCATCATACAGGTGTGTGCGCGCGTGTATGTGTGTGGTATGCGATATCGAATTCACAATGATGACTGTGAACAATCATGGTCTTGTGTGCATAAATAAACAAATGTTTGAATGAATGAACAGGTGACATACTCGGCAAGATGGCGGCGCGTGCGCGACTGCTCCGCGCGGTACGACTGCGCGACGCAGTAGACGTCGCCAAGCGCGGGCAGGCACGTCTCCAGGTACAGCTGCGAGCTCTGCGTCAGGTAAGCTTCTTGTCTGCCCCACAATATTATTCCTTTATATCGGGTTATAGACTACGATTTTATCTTAATTGAAATTTTTAATTAAATTAAGTGACTATGATGGCGTAGATGCAGAAGCGAGCTCGTTCAAAATACTTATACCTCTTATTTATGACTGCCGGAAGTCAGCAACGATGTTATCCCAGCAGAATCCTATTATGACAGTGGTTTAACAATATGAGGGATCACCAGCTAGCTGGGTGAATGTATCAACATCTGCAAACTCCACTACTCACATAAGTGCCTTGCAATTGAATCACTTCTGAAACAGTTAACATATTATCTATACTAACTAGGCTGGCAACATTGCTTTCGGTTTATCAGTTTATGAAATTATCTTTTTTTATATCGGGGATAAATCTTCGAAGGATAACCTGCCTTTTCAAGGAAAGTCGTGGTTTTATGGCGATTTTCACCCACTATAACCCCATCAGTGGTAGTCCTCAGCATTTTGCAGATTCGCAGGATCTCCATTCGGAATACATCCGCGGTCCCTTTAACGTTAGGTCATGATATCTCGTGCCAGGGCGTTCACTAACAGGTCCCAGAACACTCGCGAGTTCTACCAAAATAGCTGAAGACCACATCCTGCCATCGTTCTGCTCGGAACCATTGGAAGGATGATAAGGACACTATCTTTACAAGAATTATTGGCGCGTTAAGTAAATAGTTAACTAAATAATGTAATAATACACATAATCAATTCGTCCTAGTTGTTTCTGTCTGTCCCTTGCATTTTATTTTCAAACCTGCCTTAGTACTATTTAATATTTAAGAGGACGGTTTGATATGTAAAATTTGGTTGCGCAAATAATTTCTTATTATTAAAAATATAATATTTGTTTCACACATTTATAATGTTTTTGTTATACGTACATATAAGAGTGTAGTGTCGGGAAGTTAATGACGGACGACTCGTTATTTTAGTTCAAGGGGTTTTTATAATTATATTAATATTATTATCAATTATAGTTGAAGAAATCGCGAAAACCTAAGAAGTTATTGATTATGTTTTTTATTTGCAGCTCGCGACGCCAATTCTAGTGGCACGTGTTTGTAGTTCGCATGAAAATGAACTTGAGCATCGCCGATCTAACCCGAAGTAGTTGAGTTTGAAGAGCGTGCTGCCGCCCTCGCACTGGGTCTGCACGAGCGTAGGTGGCGCCACCTCCGTGTAGCGGCGCGAAGCGAAGTGCTCGCGGAAGGCGCGCGTTATTGCGGCGCGCGCACGCATCACCTTCGACGTGTTCTCGCCGCGCAGCATTATGTGCCTGCCGGTGTGCGATGTTACTGATTACATAAATTATAATAAATTAAAAATTTTAACAATGGCCAAGTGCGTATCGGACTCGCTCCGCGATAAGTACCGTACCGTAGCACTTATAAAATAACGTTTCTATATCTGTAGTGATAATAGATATACACATTTTGGAAAAATTTCATCTTGAAATTTGAGATAGAACCCACTGCAGACATCCAGTAATAGGGTTGCGATTGTCACCCTTCGGGTACAGAACCATAGGTTTTGCTTTTTATGGTTTTAAAATAAACAGTTGCAGTGTTTCCCAACTTAGCTTTACATATCATTGGGCTATTTATATAAAAAAAAGCAAATAATACTAAAGATATAAAAACAGAGTAGTGAAGAAAAAATACTTTTAATTTTCTGAATATTATATTACCATAAAATTCCTTTTTCATGACACGAAATACTGTGTTAGAAAAGGTAACTTATTTTTTTACAATTTTTTACAGATATTCCTACCTGTTATCTAACTGTACATCGGGCAATGCTTCCTCGTTGAGTATAGAGTCAGCTCCACCGGGAGGCGCGAGCCCAATCAGTTCCCAATAGTCAGCTGTCAGTTCATGACCACCAGGAGCCTAAGTTAATTATATCAAAATTTCATTAAAATAAATTAAACTAATGACAGAAATGAAATTATTCTTTTTGACTGCCTCTGTAGTGAAATGGTTTACTTGCTTGCCTTGCCGCGGAGGTCCAAGTCCAGGTTCGATTCCCGGGCCACAGATGTAGTGCAGTCTGGATGATTGTAGAGTTTTATGAATCCGCCTTGAGGATGGTAGCTAGCTACCATCCTCAAGGACTATCTTTGGCTATAACAGCATAGCTGTATTTCAGCAGTCACACACATCAGAGCCAGAACTATTTTTGGTTAACACACTTCACCATCCATGGACCCATTGTGAATACATTAGAAGAAAATGAAGTTAATTGTTAAGCCATAACTAATAAAAAGATTAAAAATAAAAATCTATCAGAATATTCCCAGTGCACTATGAGTTGCATGATAATTAGAAAGCAGATCATTTAGATAAATCGCTGATGCATAAATATAAACAATTAAAAACAAAACAAGAAAATAAATGTTTATGATACTCACAGTCTTTCCTTCGGGCAAAACTTCTAGTTTTCCATATAATGCAACAGAAGATTCAGTAGAGAGGACTAATGCATTGTATGTCTGACAGAGAGCACCATGCAACACACACTGCAGGAAACCAGTGCCATCACGTAGGGTAAGGAAGGCGAGTGCCCTGCCCTGCCTTCTCAGACGGTGCACCCATCCCCTGATGCACACACGTTCACCTCTATAATCAGCAGCTGTGTATAAGGAAGAAATTTATTTTATTTTTAAATTTTTACCCATAATAGACTTATCAATTCCATTTAATCTTTTTATGTACCTATCATATCTTTTATGCAATCTAAACCAGTTAATACTAAACTTTTTGACCTCATGAACATGTAAATTCATAATTTAAATCTCTCGGGATCACTAATATGATTCTTTAAGTGATAAGTATGTTTATAAAAATGATTCTGAGCTTCATAGGTACTTTTTGTGTTCCTAACACACCTTTTATACCTTTATACATATTCTTATGTTTTCTTTTGACTAAGAATATATATTATGTTTCAATGCATCTTAAAAAAAACATGATGAGTAAGTGTACTTCAAAGTTTTCTCAACAGTGACATTTTTTCCATTTAATAATATAGCAATCACTGATCTACACAATACTAACTACTAATTAGATAAATTCAATATAAGTTAATGCCAAATTAAATTTACTATACAAAATAGCACTGTCAACAACATGCTTCACTTTATTATATACAATAAATATATAATAATATAATACATAATAT
>DWQX01000199.1:0-54341 GCA_018245475.1 Pharmacophagus antenor | reverse complement strand
ATATTATATGATTAGTTTTTGTAAAGACAACTCATTAAGCAAATTGATAGCAATAATATTTTATAACAAAAAGATATTTATAAATGGATAATGTATAAAATTATGGAATTAAGACTAAAAAGATGAACAATTTCAAAATATAAGTAAAAAAAAATTTCGTAATGATTAAGAAGAAAATAAAAATAAGCTAACTTATGAATAAATAAATAAATCCTACATATAGAGGCATAAAAGGTTAATAAGAGAGTTCAAAAGTCTACAATTTTAATTTAAATCTACATTCATTGGCTATTTGGGTTAATAGGTGGTGGTCCAGGACCATGCTAAATTTAAAACCACCATGTATGAGATTACATGAAAAGTGTAACACTTTTTTGTTCATAAATTGTACTGTTATACAAACAATAAGAAAGGTTACATTTCATAATAACACAGTCAATAAAATTAACTAACATAACAGCAAAATGTAGAATAAAAAATTCACGATTTAATTAAATTATATTCACACAAATACATGTATCGAAAATAGCTATATTAAATAAAATTGTTATCAAACTTGAAATATATGTAATAAGTGCCTATAAAAGTAATTTTTAAGGCATTTTAAATACAAGCAAGTATGTACTAATATGTTCAGAATGTGTATATTGTCCCATAAATTAAAACCATATCAGTATTTTAACAATTTAGGTGGTTTTGTTTTGTAGGTTATGTTTACAAGCTATTTTATAATAAGTAGTGAGAGAATGATACTGGTATAAGATGACGTGTAAATTCCTATTTATTTATAAAAAATAACGTGAATATAATAACATTCTACATTAATAGTGCCGTAGCATTAAAATGTATCACTTGGCACCAGATTTGACAAACAACATTCGCTCACACGACATGTTGCTACCTTTCAACTTCCGCTGATACAATAGAAAATAATAAATGTACATACCGGACAAATATCCATTTAATTAACACCGTATTAAATATATTCACAACAGAACAACACTAAACACGAATTAATAGAAAACATTTGACGTAAACATGTTCAAGGGCTAATCCACATTTTGCGACAAAAATTTATGTATATATAAACAACCATGCTATTTTTTTCACTTTGCATATGTCATAATCACAACTGCAATTAATTATCATTCACAAAACTAACATAGTTCACGATTTCTTCCCAAAATAGTAAACAATCCTTCAATGACACAATTGCGACCATAGATCTCATGGCGTTTATACGACAACCACAAATAACGGAATGGCGATTATTTTTACGCATACACACTGAACAATTTTAAACGGTAGTATTGGATTTTAATTGTAACATATTTATTTAATATTTACAAAACAATTACATGATTTTTCTTAACATTTATGTAAGGTTAGTAAATTCAGATTTACATAATATATTTCGAAAGAAATGTGTGTGTCTAACTGTAACCCTTATATTTGACATTTTATTCAATATTGATACCGGTAGTGCCATCTATTGATGATTCAGTTTACAGGAATAAAAATGTGAACCAATATTTAAGTTTTTTACTTCATCTTATGATCATTTACGTATAATTACATATCGTAAAATTTGAAACTGCCTGTTTATACCAAAGCGTATCAATTACCACTACTTTACGCTTTCTTTTATGGTAATCCGTATTATACAATGGTGATCCCAGCGTTTGTAAGCTAGGTAGAACACTTACAATCAGACCGGTGTTAAGATTACAAACCACATTGTGGCATAAAAAAAATCTTACAGAGTAATAGAAAAGCGTTATACACATTCCCGCGTCCGATTTCATACGCAGGATTTATAATCAGAAAAACCTAAACCTCTTTCGTATGATTTTCCTATCTGTTAACAGTGTTAACAAATATTGCGGTTTCTAAACAAATGCAATTTTCCCAGCTAATTTCTATTTTTTCTATTTTAAAAATTCAAATAATACGATCAAATGCCTTTTAACGATCGATATATTGAATTTTTATGTTCCTGCACAAGTACACCATTTATATATATTTATCTTTATAACTGCACGAGTATGAATCTGGCTTAAAACTCATTGCAAGTCGGCGTACGGCACTTTTTTTTCTTTGTGTACCTTATTCTATTACTGTACCTAGACCACGGTTTTTCGGCGGAAATAAAACCCCTTATATTTTAAAAAGTTTTATTAAAATTTTAATATAACTCATAATACATAAAATTACACCCTTGTAAAATTTTTCTTTATGAAATTCCCAGCAACGGCGTTTAGACCCTACTAAAAAAAATACATGCTCATCGTAGATTTTTTCTGTTCAGGACTGAACGATTTATTATTTAATTTACCTAAGTTTTAATTTTAACTTACTTCAATTAATTAGTTTTAAGTCACTGCTATCACACTTACACTTTGTTATATTTTAACCCATTCAAGACGGCGATCAGTTTCAAGCGCTACCTCCAGAAGCTAACTTATTTTATTGTCTTCAAGTAGTTAATTTTTAGTAAAATTTTTTATGGAGGAAATTACTTCGCGTGAATAAGGACAGCACACATTATTTTCATAGATTCAAAATTTAAATATCACGTCATGTTTTAATATTTTTTTACATAGACGCGTGTATACAAGTTGCTCAGGTTTTTCCTACAGAGGCACGCCCCTGATTGTATGCACCTGGCTGCTTAATCTGAACCATTTTTATTACTAAGATATATGCAATACACGCAAAACGGTACTAAACTACTCAGTACCATCAATCGGTAGAACAGTGGTTATTTGCTACGATATATTTTGTAGACTAGTGTCAAGCCTGTTATGCAGCCACCAGCACATTCATTTCTTACGTATATAATCTCGTAAATAAGGTAACATTTTGTCGTTGGCGATAGATTTTATTGACAGTCTTCATGGCCGCAGTCATCTTGAAGCTAGCTTAGTGACGCGGAAGAGTCTGGTTCGATCCCTGACCACAATGTCTTCGAAAGAGAAAACCTTTGTAAAATTGTTTTAGTTTACAGGTATCTGTGACATAAATTATCTCAAATACATCACTCAGAATAATTCTTTGAACCGAGAACATATGTAAGTTAAAAATCATTTAATGTATATATACGTATCAAGATCTTGCTTTTAGTATATAGTGAACTGTTATCTATAATACATTACTTTTGCACATCTGGTGTGCAAAAGTAAACTATTATCTATAATACATTACTTTTGCACACCTGGTGTGCAACCGATTATCAGAACATAATTAAATTACTAGAACTGGACAATATTTTTAATCAAATACAAGTTGGACCGAGCGTCAGAAGTGTACAACTATTAACTATTTAGTCACAACTGACAAATCCCCATTTATAAAATAATTCGGTTGGGCGAGTTTAAAAGCCATTCTACGCGAGATTAGTCATCAGTTTTTATTTCAAAAACAGAAAACTTGAAACTAAACATACCTTCGTGGTCAGTATTAACCTTTGCACTCCATACAAAATTTCATATCACCCACCAGCATATTTTTTTAATTATAAATGCCTGATCATATTAGATTTTTATAATTTTATTAGATACATATTTATAATTCTATGTTTTATGTTTGCGCTTAAATTCTTTCATAGTATGATATCTATAAAAACAATCTCCCACATGCATCCTTGGTTTATTTGTAGTTATCGCAATAATGAGTAACATGTCTTTCACCTTTCTCTGTTCGAACATACTACACAATCTCTTTTCGCAGCTTTCGTATTACATGTAGCTTTCCATTTAGTGTATTCTCGGTATAACTGGAAGCTCTCTCACGCGTTCTAGAAATTTTGCCAACACATTGGTCCACTAAAAGTATTACAAATTTTAAGTGTTAATGGCTTTCAGCATCCAAATCAACTAAATTGTCAATAACAAGTTCAAAATCTAATTCACCAATTCCAAAATTCATTATTTATGGGGAACCAATATTTTTAATAAGTTTTATACACAAACTGCGTCACATTGCAAAAAAAATATTTAAGAATGTGCGGGTAATCTAATTTGTATATATTGCCCCTGATTAAATCTCCAAAAAATGTTGTCACCGTATAGGTGACAGTAGAGTGCAAAAGGTTAAATGAATATGTACGTTCGACAAAATAATTTATTTTCAGACAAAAAAATGACAAGTGTCACGCGCCCGTAATGTGGATGTCAATAGATTTTATCACATCTATTATAATAGTATTTAAAACTCGATTGTAGTCTCAGTAGATAGAACAAACGAGCGGATACCGCACGTAATACCACAACAGATAGATTCGTAAACGCCACATCCACTCAAGTATGATCAGACTAACCGTGCGCACAACGCTCACAGCATTCAATTTACGAAGCATGTAGTTTTCTTTATATTTGGGATAACCTACAGTAGTAACCAAAATTGCTGTACTTTTTGCATTTACCGTCAATAAGAGTAGATTCGCAATTAATACATACCTAATGACGCCGCTCTATTTGCAGAATTCATACATATCCATTTACCTCCCCCCGTACAAACAAGTTCAAACAGGAGCGTAGCCAGGAGAATCCTTTCAAGGTTAAACTCTCATATACAAGGAACATCAAAGTTAAGGGACTCCGTGATTTTTTTAATTTCATAATTTACAGCTATAGAATTCTTTATTGAAAATTGCAATTTAAGGTACTACCAAGCTAGTGTAGTAATATTCTCAAATTGAAATTTCAACCCTTAGAGGACCACGTGCGACCCTCTATCGAGTAAGAATTGCTAGAACCAGTTAAACTTGTCCAATTTGTAGTTATGCATATCGATTTTGAATGTAGGTAATGGCGTTTATTGTAGCTACTACGAGAAGCAAAATTCCTCGTGGTAGTTACAATATTACAATGTACGTTTAAAAGATAGCTTTAAACGTATATACATTTGTCTCATATATTCACATTTAACTTTGCACGAGCCCATATATGCTTCCGTAACCATCTAATGAAGTTAGGCATCTATCGCATGTATGAATTCATTGCCTTGTTAGCTAAACTTGTACCTTACACTAGTGTTAGAATTAATACTGGGTCTAAGCGGTCAAAAAAGATTTACTTTTACCATTATTACATACCATTTCTGGAGCTTTTTTAGTTCAACTGGATACTTTGCCCTTTATACCAACCATAATCAAACCATTTAGAAAAAACAACGATAAAACTGATTGATTTAACCTTTAGGACACCTTTACCTTTATACCGTATTACCAAAAGAAACCATGTACTTTTACCTTTTAAAACCTCTTGCATAATACAAACATTACCTTAAAAGGAGATGTTCGTTTCCGAACATCACCTTTTAAAACAGGATTTTACCCTGGAACAGTTAAAAATATTACTAATAAAGTAACTAAATCTATCTAATACTAAGCTTACAAATTTCATTCCTAAACTATAAGTAATATGAGAGATAAACGCCAGATTTTATAGACTAATTTTAAACATGTTTAATATCTGGCAATTGATCTAACACATTTTAAAACGGCAGTTTTTACAATTGTATGTAATAACTGTCCGAGCATCAAAGTAAAAAACCTACCTTGTGCATCCCCAACAGCACCACCTTCCCCGCCTCCAGATATATTGCCATCCCCAGTCGCAGATCCGTCAAATCCTGAAAACCATACACCAAAGTACATTACATTTCTATTCATGAAAACAAAAAATATTTATTCCCGAAATATATCTCTTACCAGTCATTTCCATATTAGAATCGTCTTCCCCAAAGTTAGTTTCGTCATTGTTCGCGCCTTCATCGTCATCATCCCACATAGTTTCGGTAACAAACTCGGGTTCCATTTTAGGTGCTACGGCGTTGTTTTCATCTTCGTCCGGTATCGTAACAAATTCTTCTTTTGCTGATCCTGAGGGTCCGGCTTCCAAGGGGTCTACACATTTCCGTTTCGCAGGTCCACTTTGAGATGATGACGAATTATTTGAGGCTATTGATGGCCTATTGGGTCTCTTAATAGCTACTGGAGTTGAGGAGGGCTTAGAATCTAAATCAGTCTCTAACTTAGTCATAACAGATTGCCTTTGTTGTGACGACCTCGGGCCTGGCCTCGAAGTCGGCTTTGGTTTGGATGGCGTGGAACTTTCTTCATTTTGATTACCGGTTAAACCTTTAACTTGAAGTTGTTCCGCGGTACTAATAAATGACGCTAATTCTTCTTGTTTAACATTAACCTCACCTTGATACATAAACTGTAATAAGTCTCTTAGCGCCGAATGACTAACATCTTTTAAAAATACTGGAACAAACAAAAGGAAGATAATTAAAAATGCCCAAATAGGAATAACATTTTTCACAAACAAATATACAAACCTATGGGATGCTGATTAGGGTTCATTTTGAACATTTCTTGAAAATAAGGAGAACATACTGATAAAACTAATTTGTGTGCCTGTAATATTCTGCCTTCGGCAGCCAAAGTAACGTCTACCAAATCTCCACGCGACAGCAGGCCGTGAAAGCCTGCTGACATATTCGCGTGGAAATTGTTCCAACATAGTGAGAATTGTTCGTCTGACGCCATGATGGCGGCGACTTCCTTTGGAACCTGAAACATTTAAAAAAAACTGTTTTAGTAAGGGAATTAATGCACAAAATAAAACGGAATTAATAAATCATTATTACCTATCCTAAACTTTGTACTTTATAATTCCGATATTAGAAACATTTGAACTAAATATAAAGAAATGTTTCTAATAAAGCACTACCACTCTCATCCCACGTTCACCCCGTTTGAACGCTGTTCACGATATGATGACGCAAACGCGACGTATAGTGTGTCGTCACAGTGTTGGAGTTTATTTCAAAATTTCCCCAAAATCTTTTAAACTATTTTTAATTATAATTCGGTCAATTAATAATAAGAAATAATTTTTATGATAAATTTTAAGCATTTGCACATTTAAATATACTGTTAAAGGTGTAAAAATATTAATATTTAGTTCCTCTAATATTTGAAAAGTCTTACAGCACAAATTTGCGACGTAGTATGTGTCAAATGATGATATTAATGTTATAATATTAAACATTTGTCAAGAAATAATTTTTTAATACAAATACAATCTCTTGGCAGAGATTACATTGTGCTGTAATATTATTACTTTAAATATATTATGTTATAAGTTCGTTACATTTTTAAAAAAGTTAATCTTTTAGACTATTACATTAACTAGATGCTTCGAGCTTTGATACGTAAAATTCACATTTATTAATACAGCATTATATTTTCGTTTTTGTAAAGTGTATAAATAGATATAATTATTCTTTTTATAGTACATTTTAAAAATGTGTTATTTACCTGTATAATTCTCTTGAGTCTTAAATTATGGTCTGTTTTAGAACTCATCATTATTTACTGTCTTAGTTTAAACATGTTTACCATATTTTTAAATTTTATAAAATTCATTATAACACATGAAGCAATTGCTTACGTATTTTAAGGTTAGTGCACGTACATACACTTTAGACAATTAATGTTTAAAATGACTATTTGTAAATATTAATTAAGAAGTTAAGTATTTTGATTTATATCCTTATCATAGAAAAGTTAAGAGAAAAAATTATTAAATTTTAACTCAGAACTTGGCTCCACCACTTTTAGAATGAGACAAAAGATGTCGATCAATAAAGGTATTGCTACAAAGTAATTTTTGCTCTATCAATGAGGTATAGGGTTGAAAATTATAATTACTTTAACTTTATACAGTGTTGCTATTATGTAATATTTACCCCACCTTTGTGGAACGTTAAAAATAAAAATCCATTGTAAAAAATAATTTTAATAAGTTAAATATTTATTTAGACGTATTTTATTTTTTTTAAATATCTCCGCGTAATGATCACAGTAGTGTAGCAATATTTCTTCTCTTTTACATGAACTTATAAAAAAGCGATAAAAGAGGAAAAAAATAAAGTTATTAGTATGACAAAAATTTAAAAAAATTTAAAATTTATTTGAAATGCAACATTCGTCTAAATTCTTAGTAATAAAGATTTTACCTAGTAATAGTATTTGAATGTGTAAATCATAAACGCGCTACTCATTATCACAATACATTTTTTTTGATAAATGAACTGAATAGAACTATTAAATAAAAAAAATCCTAATAACTTATCATTTTAAAGATTTATATAAGAATAATAAATATGGGCTAACAAAAAAAATATAAATTACATTTTTTTTAATGTAAAATTATTATAGTTGTTTATACTTATTATTACATTTTTATAAATATTACATGTAAAATAGATCTTATTATCTACAGATATTTTTGTCGTTGGTGAAAGGACAGTGCAGCTGTCCTTATATTCATTGTTTTGAGATCCTGCAGCTTGAGAGAGCACAAAATGACTACAAAGGAAATGTTCCACTTCATAAGAAATTTAATGGGGTACATGCTTCTTTACCTAGAAATGTTACCCTATGCAAAAGTTGTATTATGTCAGCTCTAAAAGATAAGTTATTATGGTTAGTCGTTGAACTGAGCGTATTAGCTTAACACGTTGCGTACCGCGTCGCGCGTACTTGGGTGATGCCCATCACCATCATGTTTCCGTGGAGCCCGCGTCACCCACATATTGGTAACGCTTTTTTTGTTGAAGTTAAATAAGATGAATGTAACAAGTTCTCACAGCTTCTAGTTACAGACAACCATTCTGTGACTAAAAGTTCACGAAAATTTTTTATAAGTATTTTTTTTGTGTAGACCTATTATGGATACACTATATGCATTTACTATCGTTGTCCCTAAATGTAAATATATTTCTAATTTGCGATACCACTTGATCATTTTTCGTATGCTTGTTGCATATGATATCTACAGTGAGATCCTTTGCCTCCTAACCGTAAAGCTTAGTACAATCCAGGGAAAGCAATAGACGTTTCAAAATCTAAAATGAGTTACTTACAAATAAGATGATTTCGTAACAAAACAATATATCAATAACATAGGTGGATGGCACTGTAAATGTAGATAATCGACAATGCACGCATCTACTCGAGTTACAGTGTTGTTATTCCCGCATATCCGCTATCGTCCTAGTGCGCCGAGAGAAAAACTTGGGCCAGCGGGAAACTCAACGTAATCACGCTTGGTACGCAACGTGTTAAACTATAAATTTTGCTCACCTCGTGTGCAATCGGTCTTGAATGAGTTTACAGCTTATTTTTGATTAATATTACCATATTATTATTGTTTTTAATTTTACACGGCAAAAATAATGTAATAAACGATTTCAAATATTTTTAAGAGGCAGTACAGAAAAAGACATGGCATAGTATTATATTTCAGATCAGTGGTGCGCAAACATTTCTCGATTTCAATAGAAACATAATATTTGGCGTCCCTAAATAAATGTCTACTGATTTGTGTATATTTCATGCATTTGTTTCGGTTTCATTGATTAAAAACGTTATGTATAACACATATTAACCCTTTGAGTACATTTGTCGAGTGGGACTCGTTATCTGTTTACTTGGGCGAAGTTACGGTTGACTAGTCTGACTAGTCTCATCTGAATTTGAGTTGTAGGTGTTGATTTTTGCTCCACCCCACCTAGTTAGCGTTGATAGCAAACAATTGCCTAACCTTTGTTTTCGACATCTTACAGTTGCAAATAATAATTATTTTATCCCTGTTTTTTTTATACGCTATTCTAAGATGTCTGAATTAAAAAATCATTTTATGACATTGAAAATGATAGTTCCAATGAAGTAGAATTAAAGTTGTATGATAACAGCGAATTATAGTGAATTACTGAAAATGATGAAAACGTCCACAAGAAAAAAACCACAAGGTACAAAATTATTAGACTTTAAGTTAGTTCTTGTTCTTAATAAATAATTCTATTTTGTTTCAAATATATATTTATTTTGTAATTGAAATGTTCTTTCAAAAATATATTTATATCACCAATATAAGTAATTTCCAAATAAAATGTACTACTCCTACATATTAATCCAAATCGCAACAAATTAAATCCGTTATATATCCATAAAAGTCTCCAAATAATTCAGTACTCAAACGGTTAATTGTATTCATAATTTTAAGAAAATACTTTTTATATATCTTAAAAAAGTTGTAAAATTTCCCGTTAATGAAGAGTATGAAAACTAATTAGTTCACTAATGTTTAGATCTATTTCGGTAATTGTAATTCACATATCATACTCTGGGTTGAAACGTGAATGGTATTTAGTTTTATTGCAACTATTTTGTTACATCCAGTTTCGCATAACTATGTTGATGTCAATTGTATTTAAACTCTTAGACATTCTTGCTTACAGATACCTTACGACTTTACGGGTAAGCAATTTTTTTGGCAAAACGGTTTTAAATAGATTTCGAAGACTGCCATCACTTATCAAATGTATTAGTTGCTGTTTCTCACTAAATTGAATAGTTGAACTGCATATGTCGCAGGAAAATGAAACACGAATTGAACCAAGATCGTTTCTAGGAAAACTTTGAATCTTTTTAAATTTTTTTTTTTTAATAATATTATTTTCAATGACAAAATCGATGAAGGAAGGAATAATATCGGTGTTGTTTTTATGCAGTACAGTTTCGCAAAGACTAAGCTTATTCTTAAAGACTTGAATTTCACTAGCTGAAGTTCCACCCTGCAAGCTCAAATTGAAGTCGATAGGTTTTTTGAAAATGTCATCTAAGTAGGTCAGTTTTCCTAGATAAATTACATTGATGTTTTTTATCTACATATCTTTTGCACTAAAAATATACACTTTATTTAAATAAATATTATGAGAAAATAAATATCTTTTGTTATTACAGTTTGCTTCATTTCTCAAATCAAACATCCCGGTGCAGTATTTTGACCGAAAAATCGAAAAATTGGCAACCCGCAACAATCTTCTTAAGGCCCCCACAGGGGGTCGCGACCCCTAGTGATCCTTTAATGTTATACTGCCAGTGTATATTTATTTATTATATTATTATCGGACCTTTGATAGCTTATAAAAACTTCCGTTGGACACATACGTATGTCGTCAGTTTGATTTTTATGGAACTTGAGTTTCTGGATAAAGGAAATGTCTAGCGTGGTGGATTGAATTTCTTTTAGCTTTTATTGGATCTCTTTTAGCGAGAGGAGGCGCCAAGTTACAACAGTGGGAATATAAAGTGGGTTGTGTGTGTGAAGTTACTTTATGAAGTGACGAGACGAGGAGGACTTAGACCTGAAAATGAAACATGTATTAGCTGCAGATGCAAATGCTGTGATGACACTTACGTAGACGATTTGCGGTATTATATTTTACCAGATCCACATATAAGAATAATAGCTAATCTAATATGGCCCAGTGTTACGTCATGTCTCATTTTAATTTATAGAAGTTTTTCACAGAAATGTAAATTTTATAGCCCGCTGTTACTCAAACACAAAGTGAATATATTACAATAATATTGTTTAAACGGAATTTTATCTTATTTCCCCTAAACTTTGGCCTACAAAGGGTCAACCTATTTTATGAGATGGCATTGCGATCTGTCCTATAGTCTCGTACTATTAAGAATAGGACTAACATAAATCACGCCTATCCAAAATGTGACCAAAAAAGGAACAAAAAGATGGAGCCATAGCCAATTAGGCGAAGCCTAGAAAGTGTCATGTTTGCTTTAGTACAGCAATGGTCCTGGGAAGAGTGGACGATCCCTTCTTATGATAGAATGCACTGGGTGCGACCACCGTATGGGTTTTAGTAGGTAGAAATATAACTTGACTTCCCCCCCAGAAGCAGTGGCGGTACTCCCATAACCTTTTTCGCCCAGAATACACGTGACTTTCACATGTATGTATGACTACCGGAATACAGTTATGCTGTTATGGCGGCAGATTTTAAGGGTAGACATTAACGGTGGTAGCTAGCCAGGCGGGTTTGAAAAACCCTTCCATCATCCAAATGCAATTATTGCCGTGGCCCGGGAATCGAACCCGGGACGTCCGTGTTACAATGAAAACAGGGTAAACCATTGCGCCACAGAGGCAGTATAAATTAATAATTCGTTATTGCTATAAAGTCTGTTCATAAAGTTGAAAAAAATATCTGTCCCTAAAGTTGAAAGAATTAGAAAAATCGCTTCATATTATTAAAATTTTTACATATATACATATTAGATTAGGGAAAAAGTTTCTGCGCATTTTATATAAAAATTCGATAGGTTTTTTAATAAAGTTTATTTACATTTAACTAAAGTACGTAGGTTCCATTTTCTTGGATAACTTTTTGCCATCTTGTAGGTAGGGACGTGATCCCCTCATCCCTGAGCAGGCAGCTGGACTGTCGACGCTGTGAGTGCAATACTTGAGAATTGGATGAACAGATGACATGGAATGCTGACCTTCTGGCTGGTACAGGTGCTTTCCAGGCATGGATGCTTCGGTTAATATCTGTGCCGAATAGCCAGAAGGGAGCTGACAGCAAAGTATCACCACTGTGACTCCGAGGCGCACACAGCGCTACATACACTGAAGGCATGCCCAGCTTGGATGGAGAAGCTTCAGAGCCTAATGGAAGTGGTGGGAGATGACCTTTCGCTCCCTGCTCTTATCAAGGCAATGGTCGACAGCGAGAGGTCACGTAGTGCAGTCTTAAACTTCTGTGAAGAAGTGATGTCGCGAAAGGAAGCTGCGGAAAGAGTGAGAGACTGGAACTCTGATCTCCCGATTCGCCAACAAAGGTCTGGGTGCCAAAGAAGAGTTATTTACACCCTTCTTCGTCCCCCATAAATAAGCCTGGCGGCTGACTGAGGTGGGATCTGTCACTAACACCGTGTATATCTTCAACACCTCATCGGGAGGAAGCACCAGCTCCACTCTCACAAGAAGGAACCCCACAAAGGTCAACGCTGTCGGGACCACGGTAGTGTGCGAACGCGTTCCCGTAGTACCGACTCAAGCCATTAAGAGAAACATCGTGGGGTTTTAGTCGGTAAAAGTCCGTCATAACTTTCTCGCTATTTTGAGTAGCGGGAGGATATCCTATGCAGGATTCCCCCACGAAAAAAAAGGGACGTGATCCCATTGTTATAAAAATTTTTAAGGCTTATGACCAAAAAACAGCGACAAGTAGTTTTAAAATACGGGACAGAGTCCTAGCGAGAATCTTCATTTCTGGCGATAAGTTTTTTTGCTTCCTAATGAAGTTCCGACGAATTCTGGCTTTAACAGCATTAACAGTCTTTGTAGTTGTAACAGCACGCGGCTGCCCCGATCTTTTTTGTTCTTTGACAGAAGAGGTGTTGTTATATCTGTTGACAGCACGATATACGAACATCCATATGATACCAAACTTTAGAAATGTCCGGAATATTGGATGGCTTCATACAATTTGCAAATTTGCAAGGCAATCACGGCAATCCTATTTTCTCATTTCATATTGTAATTTGATAATAAACACGAAAAAATATGTGAAATGGCGTGAAATCGAAAGAAATTTTTAAAATAATAAATGACTTCCAAATTCAAAATAATTAAAAAGTTAAGAAAAAACAGTTTTTATGTAACAGTATTTATGGTCAGACTAGTTATAGAGGCTCGGGTTTCCCCTGCAGATACACCCATTTCCAGAAGCAGGGGTATCTTTTGAAGATTTACCTTCATACCAAAAAAATATAGCTTTGCGATGCATAACTTTAAATTTTGTACTGCATCAAATCTGAACAATTGAAATTATAATCTTCCCCGTGAAAAAAACACATGTGCGTGTTAATTTTTACATTATTTGGATTAATTGCTGTAGAATTCAGCTCCCACAATCAATACATAATAATTTTAAATAAAATCTTGCTTTGAGTTTTCACATTATAGTCTAACAGTTTTGACAAGGCGTAATTTCCCGTCTATCTCTTTGGCGCACTGGTTCACGGCTTGCCTTATAACACGAAGGTAACTGGTTCGATTCCGAGGCTACATGAGTGGTTATAGGGTAAAATAATATTCTCTGGATGAACACACGTCTCCATAAACGGCCTTTTTTTCACTTAAAATCACCTAGGATTGGGGTTAGACATAAATTTATTAGTGATAAAATTGTCACGAGCACAACGATAATTCATAGTCATTCAAAAAAAAAAAGTATTATAAAAAGAGGACCACTATTGGTTATATAACACAAAAAATAACCGTCGAATTGAAAACCTCTTTGTTATCAGTACGCATTTACTAACCTGTAACAAATAAGTAATACTTAAATGTTAAATATGGCGAAATCATTGCTAAGGTTCGTATTTTAAGCAAAAGAATGATTGTATAAAGTAGCAAGAACAAGTAATCAATCAAAGCAATCCAGAGATCATAAAAAACTTCGTGCTGGCCTCTAAATACTCTTAAGTATATTTTAGTTTTGGGTGTCAGGTTAAAACGGTATTAATTCATATAAAAGTTTTAATGTGTGTTTCATTTGCATGAAATAAATATTTTAGGTAAAAAAAAATATTTTAGATACGTATTTTTTGTTGCAAAGATTAGAGATATCGCGGGAAGTGACTTCCGTGTGCGTTAACAAGGGATATGGTTAGTGATGTTCTCTCTTCGTTTGTGGGTGCTCGTGGGGGCCGTCGTGCTGGGGAGTGCCCCAGCTGGGGCTGTGGTTGGTGGCGACCCTGCTGCACCACCAGAGCCTGACTCCGCGGTTGTCTTCGTTCAGAAACATGGTCTAGGCTCCCGTCTAGAGGGCTTTAAGGACGATGAGCGCAACTATTACACATTCTTAGGCATAAGGTTTGTGAATTTTATTGTCTCCAAAATTGTTATAAAAAAAAACAAAACAAAATTCAAAAAGGGAATAGCTGAAGGATAGAGTCTATTACTTCACCTGGATGAGTATTTAGGATGTTCAACGAATTATTTGTATAAGCTTGATTGTTTATTATGAATAGCTGTCATTTTAGTCATATTTTTTAGGACATATTCCGGGTAACGATTATGAAAGTGCGTTTGTATCTTATGTTTTAACCTTTTTTATATTTATACAGATTAAGTCTAACTGAATATTTTTTTGACATACTTTTCATTTGTTTCAACGTTTAATTTTTCTTAAGGTTAATCTTAAAATATTACTTAGAGTACCCTTGAAAGTTTTCTGTATATAATATCCGTTACTTATTTCACATTTTTTATTATCAATTTATTTTTTGTATGTTTTATGAGAATATATTTTTTTCATTTCCAAGTATATTGATGGCATTTGTAAGTACATTTATATGTGTTAATTTTAGGAATAAAAACGTTTTATCATTTTTATTTTCCTATTATATACCGCTATATTGAAGAAGCATCAAAATTCTAATTTTAAAATTAATCTATCCGTAGTTTCAACCTATCTATTCCAAACGACGCAATTATAGCGGAAGCAAAGATAAACAGTTCCTGCGTAATCCAAAAATTATATTTCGCATGGCAATTGTTCACATTTGATAAACAATAAAAAATTAGCCTTATTTATATTGATAGCTTTAATGCATTCATATTAAATATTTGTTATAGAATATTTGATTTTCGTTTATCTGTCTATTATAGTTATATTTTAGAAATTTATTACTTATTTCCGCTCTTCTTTTACCTGCCCCGTGATGGTACATTTACTCATCACCATTACCATTATCATCATCATCAATTCTCTTACCGGAGTTATAGGTAGACATTAGGCAGACGAGTCTGACTTTTTTGTCGCCATTTCTATATAAAATTAAAATTAAGGCTGTTATTTTTTAATTATACTAGCAAATAATCAGATTATCATGATGATTGGCAAATGTATAGATATTTTCATTGAGAATGACCTATCGTTGACCACCAGATGACGATGGTTCATTACAATTTCTGTATAATTAATATCGTCAATTGGATTAAAAGAACATTATTAAGCAGCACAATGTAGCAGTTGTTATATAAAAATGGTTCAATACTTAAATATTAAAATGTTTTTAATAACAGTATTACGGGTATATCATACGAATGTATATTATGCATTTTATTACATACCCTTGTCTAGGTATGCTGAGCCGCCAGTCGGTAACAGAAGGTTCCAGAGGCCTGTCCGACGCTACCTGAGCGGCGACCTGACGGCCACGCGGCAGTGTCTACCGTGCCCACAGGCAGACCCACGGAACCTTAGAAGAGTGATTGGACACGAAGATTGCCTATGTCTAAATGTGTACGCACCGAAAATGCCGGGCGAGGAGGAAGGTTGATTAATAATAATCTGATTGGAATATGCTTTTCTTAAAAATTGGGCCCAAAATATTTTGTTTTTAGCGTTAAAGATGTACATAAACCCTATTTGATAATTAAACTTTATATTTTATTTTATGATCATCATAAATTAAATTAAACATTATTTCAAAATTTTTATATCTATGGAAAGGCTTTAGCAATTTTTTTTAAATAAGTATTGCTGTTTATTTCTTGCAGGATGCCCTGTTGTATTTTTCATTCACGGAGGGAACTACAGGAGCGGGTCAATTGTTCCATATGGAGTGAGTAAAGTTTTTGATAACTGTCAACTTTATTTTATGAAATATATCTTTCAAAATGGTAGTATCTTCATTTTTAATATAGTGGTATAATTACAACATTTTGTTAATAAATAAAATTGTTTATTATCACTATTTGTTTCAAGGGTCAATATCTTGCCCAGAAAGACACGATTTTAGTAAGTGTCCAATACCGTCTGGGATCGTTGGGTTACCTGAGCACCGGACAAAGAGATGCTCCTGGCAATGTTGGACTCTTCGATCTCCGAGCTGCTCTAACTTGGGTATGTTGTTTTTAATCATCGTTTCATTTAAAATTAAACCGTTATATTATATCATTCGCTCTAGAAATGTTAATTTTATTTACACATATATAGAGCTTACTGCGTTCACTATTATATAGCTTGCTGAGTGTTAATTTTTAACAAATGAATCGATTCGTTTCTGCATTATAAAAGCCCTATTTTCTAGTTTTATTCAGATTCATTATTATTGTAATTTATTATGAAAGCAATTTCTTAAGGCTATGTCGCTTTTTAAACTAATCTGCAGTAATGTCTATATATTACATGCGGAACAGCGGCCAGTGGCGGTACCACCATACAAGTGAAAGAGCCCGAAATACCCCATTTAAGCAATAATGTACACTTAAATCAACGAATTATAATTAGTATAGACTTCATATTATGACCACGAAGTAAAAAATGGAAAAAAATACATAATTTAATAATGTTGTATTACGTTGTCTATTACATTAGTGTTTGAGCTTGCCGTGAGTCATGTCAATGTTATTTTTTTTAACATTATAGACACAAGAGTACATCGAATTCTTCGGCGGCGATAAGGGCCGTATAGTGGTGATGGGGCAGGGGTCGGGCGCAAGCGCCGCGTCGCTCATGAGCCTGTCGCCGGAGGGGCGCGCGGCGGCGGGCGTGGCTGCGCTGTCCGGTACGCCGCTGTCGCCGGGCGCCGTCCGCTCCGACCCCGACGCGCACGCGAAACAGCTGGCCGACAGGACCGGCTGTCCTCATAAGCCCGCCGAGAGGCTCATGAACTGTTTGAGGAAACTACCCGTTGAAGAGATATTGAAGGTGCGCGATGAATGTGTATAGAATCTCTATCGTTTGTCACTATAATTAATCGTTCACAATTTTTAATATCTCTTTCCTCTCATGTATGTACATGCGGCAGAGAACCCTTGCGGTGAATATTGATATGGGGGTATAAGTGAGGAAATTTGTTGAAATTATACATAGAAGTGTTGATGATTAGATAGACTATTAGTTATTTAATAGATAGATATAAAAGTATTTTTACCTTTTAATGTGGTATGACCATTATTAAATAGTGGGTTATGAATATACGACCGTTATATCCATGCCGGCGTCAACGTGTTAAAATTAAATGTTATTTTTGATCGTTTGCCAAAAAATATTTGCTTAGAAAAACCGGTTATTACATTTATAGTTTGATAAATATAAAGTTAAAGTATATTATAAATTCCTATTAACGTCTATTTTTCAGGCCGATAATGAAATAAATATGGAAATGGTTGACACTCAAAGGTTTCTTGACGAGATATCGGGGAGATCTGGTAAGACGTTAAAATATCAGGATGATTAAGTAAATAAAATGGATAATAAGAGTAAAAATTGTACCTCACATTCACATGATGTCAAGTGATAATAAAGCCGAAGGTAGTGAAGTGTTCGCGCTTGTAATACTATGGCAAGTAGATTGCACCTAATGTTAAGTGAGAATAAAGTCACAGATGGTGAAGCGTGTACGCCCAGAATATATCTGGTTCTCACGTGTATGACTCGGAACACAGCAGTGCTAGCCAAGAGGGTTTGAGAAACCCTACCCACTATTCAGACATTATTCCTGTGGCCCGGGAATCGAATCCGGTACCTCCGTGTTACAAGGAAAGTGGGTAAATCACTGCGCCGCGGAGGCAATCATAAAACTACATACATACATTTACTATAACTAAAAATTAGTGTAAAGGAGTTTTACAAAAAAAAAAAACAATAAGACGTCATATTAATGTCAGGATCGGGTGCACGAGTGGAGGATGCGGACGACAGGCGCGCGCTCCCGCCGCTGGTGTCGGAGCAGCCCGCGCAAGCGCTGCAGCAGCGCCGCCAGCGGTGCCCACTGCTCACCGGTGTCACCTCAGCGGAAACATCTAAAGCCGTCTTCGGTAATTATTCATGTTTCGTACGTTCTTAAGGTTTATTTACGATTTTAAATTTATTGATCATATACAGATCATCATAAGTCATCACGATTCACATCTGGTGATGAGCAAATTTCATTGGCTTAATGGTAAGATATACGTTTGGCCCTATTAAAATATGCACATGTATTAGATAAACTAAATCCATAACAAGTGAACCTGCCAATACATGCTTATTTTCTATTTTTATTTAAAAAAATGGATGATGTTTATGGGCTGATTCTGGTGATACTGGAGTACAACTGATTACTAAAATTCATACTTGTAAGATTTTTTTTGGTGATTTTTTTAACTATTACATAAATTTTAAAACGTTAAAAATTTTAAATATAAAGATTTTTATGTACAGCTCTTGTAGGTGCCTCTCTCTCATTTTTCAACTTCTGCGTACATTATTAAGTTAAACCGACATTTGATACTTTTTCTTAAACATGGATTGTAAATGATACTTTATGAATGTCTTCGATGAAGAAATAATTTTTATCGTTACTGTCTTTTAAATATTTTACTTTTTTACTTTGTAGTTATAAATTATCAGCTACAAATAAAGTATATAGATTATAGAACAAAATTTTTTATCAACTCAAAATGTATGAATATTTCATCGCAATTCAAGCTTAAATAAGGTCAGTCATAAAATCTTAATATTAATAATTATTATATTATTAAAATGTACATTGCAGGCAAATATTCGAAATTTTTAACCGAACAGCTGGGAGCTGTGCAGGATTTCATAAAGAAGGACCTCATTGGTGGTCTTCGCGGTGTGGTGCAGAGCGTCCAGGGTCTGAATCCGGTGAAGGCTTTGGGGGCGCAGTCCCTGCTGCCGCTGCCAGATTACTATCAAGCTTTGTTTGACAGCACTTCGAAGGCAATCGACGGATTATCTCAAATAGCTGATGCCACAAGTATGATATTTTATTTTTTTACCATCAAATGGTGGTTCCCAATTCGACTAGCATATTAATATGTATGATCATGCATATCTTATTGCACACAGTTTTTTTATTTCGAAATTTGGCATATAAATATTTGAAAAATAGAAATGAAGTTGTACCTGTTAATTTCGATTACTGTATCAGTGATTCACCGCTTGCTTTATAAAACGTAGCTCCGTGATTCTGTTTCGCGATCACATGATTAGAAGAGGAGTCTAAATACTGGTGAAATTAATTATCACACTGAATGTTAATCTGCCGCCATTTCTCTGTTTTGACAGTCATATTTGTGAAATGCATATTATTCCGGGCGAGCACGCTTCACCAAATACGGCTTCGTTGTCATTTAACATCATGTGGAATTTAGGGGAAGTGGTAGATTAAAAAAATAATCCTACAACATGGCCGTCTGTTCAGGTGACGCGCTGTTCAATTTCCCCGCGTACCAGACGGTGCGCGCGTGGAGCGTGGCGAGCCCCGCCTTCCTCTACAGCTTCGAGCACGTTGGCAATCTCAGTAAGGGCGCGCACTTCCTGCCCGGCCTCGCACTCACACGTTCGTACTAGTCTACAATGTTTTCCGTTAGGGCAATATACTTTTCGCATTGTGTTCCATTCCACAAGAGTTTTATATCGCACACACTCAAATTCCCATTAAAAAATTTAGACTATTTAAAAATATATATTTTTTAATTTTAATAGTTTAATGAATACCAAGTGTTTAGTATATTTGCAAAGTTACAAAATCCACGATCTTAAATATTTTTAATTAATAGACATCCATGGGGAAAATTTGCATAAAATTACTTAATACTTTATTATTATATTATTATTAGCTACTTTTTCCAAAATTTGCTACTGCCATCGATACCAACATATAAAATAGCGCAGTTGCCTATAAACAAAAGACAGTACATCACGTTAACTAAGTAATTATTACTTATAAGTTATTATTACTTATGAATAATATAATGCTTTTTGAACCGCACAGTAATGTTGGGACTTAGCGAGAGCCTTACGCAGCCATACTTATCTTGATAGGCTCCAGCAAATGAGTTATAGGTTGAATCTTCTAATTTTCCAACTATTAAAATGTGCAATATCGTCACACAAAAACTAATGATTAAGATGTTATTTCCTCAGTGTTTATTTGATTACAACCGGAAAGTGGTTGCAGTCGCGAGTACCATTTGTACTCGTATTGCTATATCCCCGTTCCTTGTTTAACTGTTTATAGATTTATGTATACGTGATTCTCGGTATAAAAAAATTTAAATGGTAGGTACGCGATTTGCGTTTTGTAGGCCTTTGATTTACTTATATTACAGGTAACAAAACAGCGGTCGTCAGTTGTTTTTAACCTCCGGCACTAATAACAGTTTGAAATGTCTCTATGTATTAATAATCAAAAGACATTACTAAAATCACTTTAATGAAAAGCAGAAGTTTTGCTAGAACTTATAATTGTGGTGTGGTATAATATTTGTCGCTTTTTCTGCACGCAGAGGATGGTGAAAGTAGCGTGAAGGCACCAAACAAAGGGCCGGCTCATGGTGACGAGCTCGCGTACATATTCGAGCCGCTGGACGACGAAGGCCAGCCGCTCGGGCTCCACGTTTCGTCCACAGACAACCGGGTGAGGGATTCCTTCGTGGGCATTATCAGCAAGTTCGCCCACAACCTCGGCCCGTCGCGCGCGAAGAACGACTCCAAGCTATTCGGTTTTCTACCCTTCTCTCAAGACAACGAAAAGTTCCTTAAAATCTCTGATACGATTACCGTTGACACGAACTTCAGGTAATAATAATAATAATTTTGCTTTCATGAAGCAATTGTAACAGTAGTACATAGGTGGCGCAGAAGTTAGCCTTGTAACACGAAGCTCTATGATTAGATTACCAGGCCACATGAATATCGGACTTTGTATTGATCTAGTTTTTTCGAGGTGGTTTATTCGGACCCACGGCTATCTACCACTCTAAATGTGTATTAGCCGTGACAAAAGGTTTGCTTTGTTTCGGCAGTCATACATATTGAGAGCTAGAGTATATTGGGCGAGCATACTACACCATCTACGGCCGCATTGTTAAGTAACATTACGTGAAATTGAGGTTTCGTGTTAGTTTAATGTCGACAAAAAAATAGTCCAAGAACATGTTGCGAACGCCGCGATAAATTGCTTGCACAAGTTTGGGCTTATTGTTCAATAAAGGGCAGTAATAAAAAAAAAATTTCAGATTTTGTCAAATGGGTTTGTGGGGAAATATGGGCGACAGAATAAGTGGTGCATTCTGCAAAGACATTCTTGGTCGTTTGTTAAACTTGCCTAAGCTGGAGGTCCCGGTGGCTTTGCCAATGCCATTGGCCGACGGCCTGAACATACTGGGAACACCGTCGCGAGTTCAAGACAGGACGCCTTCTCAGAATCCATTGTTGTGGAAAAACTCTCTGCCATTCCGTTTCTGAATAGACTACGAAATAAATGTTTAATTTGTTATCCAGATTTGTTTGATTATTGAAAAATATATACTTGTCCTTTATTAAATATACATTATGATTTATTTATTCAATTGTCGTATAAGCGGTTGTTTTCGTAGTTTTTTTGTAGTTTTTATACATAAATATATATATATGAGTATATATTAATAGTCATTTACAATGTAAATTTATAAACGATGTTATTTAAAATTTTTTTCCATTAACTTTGTAATGTACATAATAAATATTCTTTTGTTGACTTTAAACTAAATACTTTAATATGGTTTAAGGATATCTCACTGTATGAAAGTGCTTACAAATTTAATTTTGTAGGCATAACGTTTTTGCTTGTGGTGATGAATTTTAAATTTGCAAAATCAACAAGAGAAAGCATTACGTGATTTTGCATTGAAATTGATATTGATTTGGTCGTTTTGTCGATTGAAAATTTCTATTGTGTGTTGCTTTTTCAAAATTTTCCTCTTCCCGCTTTTACGAACAGTACCGCATTCATGAATGTGTTTAATACTTATTATATAACAAAAGTGATTATTAAAATATTGATCGCAAATGACGCAAACGAAAATATTTTGTAACCATTCCTGTAATTGCTAAGTCGTTTTCGAATTGTGTTCTATTCCAATAAATGCAGTAGAATTCGAATAGATACTAGGAAAAATTCTACTCATTTAACAAGGTTAAATACCAATATACAATAGATTAGTATACAGGCTGCTATTTAATTGTACTTTATATGTTAAATAATTTTCAAAACACCTGTACAAGACCTCCGTTATACTGAAAATTAGGCATTCTAAGAAACTATCGGGACCTTTATTTATAAGAAAACTATAGTAATGCTGTATTAATCAAAATCTAAAACAATTATAAAATTCTGACGATTGCATAAAAAGTGAAGACCTAACGGAATAATTGGTTCAGTTATATCGTTAGATAAACTTTATTGCTGGTTCGGATTTAGTTTTGTAAAATTAACTAAACGTGTGATGAATATATTAAAATTTCATTAAAGCTGTATTGGCTACAAAAACGGATGTGACGTACTGATGATAGGTCTCTTATAAAGAGGACTGAAGATTTGGCGAAGGTTGCGGGAAGCAGTTGGATGCCTTGTGCTGGGCACATATTAGCTAATGATGGTGATGATATACAGAAGCACAAAATATTAACCATAAGATAAGAGAATTTGTATAGTATTAAAGTGATTCATTATAAAAAAAGAAACAAACGGTTGTAAGAAGTATATATGTTAATACTTTGTAACGGTATCCTTGTAACCTGAATTTAAAGTGCAATGAGACGTATGATTGTGATATTTAACGTGAAATATTTATTAAAAGCGTAGTTATATTAAATATTGAACTTGTAACAACTGTAATGAAGAGGATCGTGCAGAGATGTATCCTGATTGTTACGGACCAAAATGTGAAAAAAGTACGTATTTTAGTCAGGATTTTATAAAAAAGGATTTTGAATTACGAACTCGCAGAGAAGACGCGTTAAAAACATAAAATCATCCAATTATCTAGCAGTCCTTTGCCAAAATCTCGTCCAAGTCAACGCAGTCTAGCCGGGAACCAATATTTTTTGGGTAGAGATACATGTAAATTTTCATAAGAATAAATAAAAATAAAGTATTCCCTCTAAATACTACAAACAGATTCTCGTATTATATTTGAATGTGTAGTGAAGTGTAAAGAATGAAAATATTATCGTCCTGTTGAGTGCCTAACGGCACAAGTTTATCGCCAGAGGTTTCACTAACTGCGGGCGTGGACGGGTATATATAGCATATCATAAAACTAAGTGTCGACATTCACCCATTATCAGGCGACGACAGTGCGTCGCTTTAGGTGCCGGTTACTGCATCCCATCAGTATGTCTCCTTCGCGGTTGGCATTGTGCGTTGCTTTGTTAGCCGTTGTTGAATATGCGACCGGAAATTTAATAAGAGGTAAAAGTGATGGCGGCGCGTTCGCAACTAGGGAGGTGTCGGTAGACCGCGACGATATCGCCGGAAACCAGCTCAGTATCCCGGCCGAGGCGCCCGTAGAACCCGTGAGGAGTACTGAGAAGAAATGTCGCGAGATTGGAGATAGTGTATGTATTATATGACAATTGTTTTTTATATCGTTGTTATTGTTCGTTTCGTCTCAATCGAGAGAGGAAAGATCAATTTATTTACGCAGTGGGCGTCTATCCGCTGATGACGAATATTTAATCAAACTATGTAATGGTTTTATTTTTAATTTTCCTAGATTTGTTCTTGATGTTATTAATATGAAGTTAATATTTTTTATAATTGCAATGTTCATTAAAGAAATCTTTCAGAGACTGAAACATAATTTCAACTGATGAATTTATTTATTAACTTTTTATTATTAACGTTTTTCTATTATATATTATTAGTCTTTTAAAAAGATTAACCAGTGAGCCTTCAATTTAACTTTTCCGTTTTGAACTGCATACATCAGTGACATGAATTGGTGATATTATTATTTAATATTTCGACTATATGAGGAGTATATTTTTTTGAGATTTTAAAAAGACCTGCAATTTTGATCAAATTCTGTACGAATAAGTCGATGAGGTATTGGTGGAAGCCATTTATACCAAGATTTACTGTGCTTATCACAATTACTCATTATGTATTAGACTTGATTAGAAATCAAATCTCAAATTCGTTTTATTCTTTATAGTACCGTACGGTTGGCAAAACACTAAAAACAAAATTTATCATTTTAACATTGTTTATTATTATTGTTATATTATTAAGTTAATGTTGGAATTCTTGATGTGTGTAAATTATTACAAAGATGTTATTTAAGCAGAATTATTAATACCTATATAATAACCTTGAGGGCAATTATTCTTTATTGTTTGTGATTCGTCGATCTCACACATGTATTGCGGTGTTAGGGTAGCATTTTAAGTCAAAATCTAATTTATGTAAATATTATTGTTTGCTTTACGTAGTGCCTATTTACAGACGTACTTATCGGGATTTAATACTACATATACATCAATATTTTGAAGTCAAAATACTTAAATATTTTTTTCTATCTAATAGTATTCATGAGTGTGTTGATAAATGATACCTTTTTAATTTTAAGCGTCGAAACATGTTCTATTTTTTGTTTTATGGCCTTAATACAAGATTGATTATTTATACAACTGAAAAATACACATGACAATCAATGCTTTTCTGGAATACATATTTCTTACATCAGTATGAATTCGATTTTTTACGTCAACTTCTTGCTTGTCAAATGTTACCGAGATATGCCTAATTAAATTAATTTATTTTACGCGATAACCTTGTTTACAGTGCACATACCACTCCGAATGCTGCAGTTATGCGTGTCTCGGCTATTTGAAGAGATGCGTGTCTGGTTCCGGATGAATTAAACAATGTAGAATAGTCCATTAAAGTTATTTATTTATTTATTTTACGTATCGGGTGTATAGGATGCTTAAGGCTAGATAGATCTGGAGGATTTGCTGCGAAATATTGGATTTCTTTCATAGCACCTTCCGATATTTTCCACAGGTCCGGATACAGTTCTTTGAAATTGTTATACCACTTGTACACCTACAATTATAAGAGGAATCAAATAGTTTTTTTTTTTTTTAATCCCATTATTCATAACATGAAGCGACGACGACCCATGAGTATAAATTTAGTTAAATAAATATTAATCTAGTATTAACGATTTTATAATGTAAATTTTTTCACCAACTAAAATTTCCAGAATTTTATTTGTTAACAAGTCTAATGCAAAAATATAACATTCTGAATAATTTAGAAGTGTTTACTTTTTATCTGTTATGGACTAACACGACCTCGATTTCACCTGATAATAAGTGACAACTAGACGGTAAAGCGTATTCACCTAGAATACTTCTGGCTCTCACGTGTTTGACTACCGGAGCACAGCAACGCTGATGGCGACAGATTAAACGTGGTATCTAGCCAGGCGGGTTCGAAAAACCCTTTCATCATCCAGACTCCACTACTACTATGGCCCGGGAATCAAACCCGGGACCTCCAAGTTTGAAGGAACCTGGTGGCCCAATGCCCCCCACGGAAGCAGTCAAAGTCAAATTGTCTAATTATACAAATATATACATTGGATGACCAAGCATCTAATATGCTAATATGTACGTTTTGGAGAGACCTACGATATAAAAGAGAGACTAGCCTTTGTATACTTCGAGAAGTCGAAATCTATGGCTTCCAGGGTCATAGTTGAGTTGATTAGAGGGAAGTCAGCGATGGTGAGATGATTAGTTGCTGCGAAGCCCGAGGCCAGACGCTCTAAATACGTGTTGAACACGTCAAGCGCCATGTGCACCTTTTTCAAGCCGAGATCTGTACGCTCATAGTCGAAGAATATTGGGGCCATCTGTTTAATGAACGATTACAGAAAATATGTTATTGAGTATAATTCGCCACGATATTAATATCTATAAGCTCAAATTATTAATAGTGTTGAGCATATATTTATAAAATTGTAACCTACTATGTCATTTCATTGATATAAGAAATTATATTAACGATGCTTTTTTACTACTGCTAGATACTTTAACTTCTATATCTTATTATATTGGGATGTACCATAATTTATTTCTTTGTTAGCATAAACACGAAAATCGAGCTTAGTACATTTTATCGAGTACTATTATGAAGAGTTTTAGTTTGAATTAATTACTATTCATTTAATTTAAAGTGGTAATGATTTTCGAGTAAAAAAAAATTAATTATTACTAAAAACAAATGTAATGAATACAACAGGAAATAAAATCCAGGATTTATAATATTTACTTAAAAGAAATGATTAATTTAGCTTGTACAAGCAAATTGTGGTGAAATAAATATCAAAATCTTAATCTGGCCATTTGATACAAGATTTTTCACTTTTCACAGAAGTGTTTCCGTTTAATAAAAAGCAATGAGATAATATTATATAAACCTATTCACCTTACGGTATATGAAGAACAATTAGTTGTATTACAATGTGACAACCATATAGAATTTCTGCTGAAAATCTTGGTGCAGATTGGAATAGTTTATGAATAAAAAAATAATAACTATCGTTCAAACAGTTAGCGTTATTAATACGACGTCTGACTTATAATTAAGTAAACATCCGTATTGGATATATAGGTTGATGGTTGCCTTTACTTTTCCGACATTCATATTTAAAACCGTGCTTCATAGATAGGATAGGCCGTTTTAAAAATGTACGATTATATGACAACACGCTACCTTTTTTGTTAATTAACGCTTATCACTTCACTTACGGTGTAAGCCGAGATATTCGCGTAGTACGTTGATAAATTGAAGCTGAGACGATGATTCACGATCGCTCTGGAATTAAATGTTTCCTTTGTAAATTTATTTCATTAATAAAATACGCTTACACTTGCGGGCGATGAGCTTTCGTAGTTCCCTTTTATGATTGGCATGGGGTTGCCATAACCCACTCTCAATGCTCCCGCGTTACGATAGTGTCCAACATTTCATGGCTGAACGGCTTAGTAGATGCCGAATAGACATCAATTTCGTGGCCTTTTCACTTCGGTAAAGCCCCGTTTTATATCAGATGTTGCAAGCTTGACATAACCTGCCCTTATCTCTGCGTTAATAGATATGGATAGTCTATACCCTCTGGTATAAAAAGTGGTAATCTTCTTTTTTCTTAAAATACCTTAGTAATTGTGAGTACACTTACCTAGTTTTAGGTTCCCGCGGATAGAGTTTGTTACCAGGGGCATATTTGTCGCAAACATATTGCAGAATAGCATTGCTTTCACTTAAATAAAACCCATCGTCGTCAAGCACAGGAATTTCTTTCTGTGGGTTTAACTAGAACAAAACATAGAGTATCTATAAGGGGGAAATTGCAAACACTAAATTATATCTAAAACTGCTTTACGTTAAAATATACACATATTATGGTTCTATTAAAATTATGAGGAATTATATAAATATCAATTTATAGTTCCATTACTGGGATAGTTGGCTTTCTCTTACAAAGAGTTGTTGCTTCTCTAAGGTCTCTTAATACGCTTTATAGGTAACATACCAATGCATATTCTGCGGTCATGTGTTCTCCTTTTCCAAAATCTACGTCAACCAGCTCGAACGGCAGCCTCAACTTAACAAGAGTTTGTCGGACCGACAAGGATGGGGGACCATCCGAAACTGCGTAGAGTTTCAAAACCATTGTCTGTAACATTGATAATATATAAAATGGCCGTTAGTTGTTAATTGTTAAAATTATTTATGTCGTAATATGTTATGTGGGACAATTTAAGGGACATAGGCTAAAAAGTTACCACTAGATACTAACTAGTAATTTTGGATCACTTTTATTGTGGTTTAAAGACATTTGGAAACATACCGCACAGAGTTCGTGCCTATATTAAATCAGTACTTAGAGTCCAATCATAATGTAAACGTAATAAGATATAAAGCCTATGAATAGCATGTAGTTCCCAGATATATGAATTACAAAATTGAAACAATACAATTCCAACTTAATCACCTAGGAGTTATTAATTTAAGTATTTGGACTTTCATGGTTTATAAGTGTAATTTTGTGATGCTTTTTTGTTTCCAATCCGTTACCTACTCAATAGAACTATTATGATCACGTAGTTAACCGAAGATTGCAATTATCTATAACAATCTGTAAACATTGCATCGGCAGTATTAGTTTTAATATGATACTATATCTTTAAATATTTAATGCAAGAAATATATATACATCATAAAAAGAAGTGACAAATATTTTATTACAGGTAGAAAATATTAAAAAAAATTAAAAGTAAAAATATTTATCTACATATATCAAAGTAAATTTACGTGAAATTAATATTTATAAGACATTTAGTCACAGGGACTATACGCAAAGACATTACATTGCCATTGTGAAAAAAGGGCATAAAATTACGAGTTTATCGTATTAATCAAGTTCAAAATACTTACCGCGTTATGTAGTTTAACAAGACACGTACAGTTTGCCGCTTGGTATGCGAATGAAGTATACCCGGTTAGCTTCTGCAGACAAGTTTCCTTTCACTACTGAGTTCGGACAGGTATTTAATTCAATGGTAGAACATCATTAAACATATTATTGCTTAATTACTTACGTATAGTATGTTGATGATATGTTGACATAAATCCTTAAAACTATAGCATACTTATTATTTATTTTAAAAATGAAATGCACATTTAAAACTATTTATTGGTAATTATAAAGAATAACCGTCGTTTCATAACTAATGTTATGTTGTAGTCCTTTATACAAAAAAAAACTAAGTGTAATATATGAAACTTCTACTTCGACCATAAATGCATTATAAAAATTACGCTTTTTTGTCAGTTTAGTAGTGATCGTCTCTGTTTTATGGCGTGTCTTGCTTAGGTGTACTTCTTTTTCTCTTTTATTTTTCAATGACCGCACTTATCGCATATTCGTTTCGATATGTTACCATTATTATGACGTCATACCTATAGCCCGAAACGAATCATTTATAACAAATAACGAATAATGTGAACAAGATTCAACTCGGAAACTTTAAACGTGAACATTTATATTTATTAGTAAATAACATTGACCGGTAACGTGCTATATAGTACAAATATAATCTAATGTTTTAAATGCTAATGTTTTTGAAAAATAAATGAGGTGAATTCTTTAATGTATCAGTATGCAGCGAAAGAATTGTATTAACTAACAGCTTTATTATATTAGTAAATTAATAGTAATTTTTCTATTATTTGCATAACTGCATAAAATGTTTTACAAAGGTAAATTTGATTGTGTGCTGGACAAAATATTTAAAATATTTTTTTAATATAAAACTTCCTCAATTAACTATTTTTTTTTCTCACGAGTTTAGTTTTTCTAATCCACGTTTGTTCTGAGATCTTTATGATTAAGAAAACTAACAAAGGCGTCACTTTAACGATGTTAATAATGTTGTGCTAGTTACAAATCTACTATATTAGTGTAAACGGCTTAAGTTAACGTTATCACAGTGTATTTGACCTTAACTTTGTTATATATTGCAAGTAATAAATGGAGTAAGTTTTGAATACTTTTGTCTTTTAAAATTTATTAAGGAGTGCATGCAGATGAATCTCTCCGATCAAGATTGATGAGAGTTTTTAACAATGTACATAGATATATTGTTATTAAATTATGGAATTAGATGAACTACAGGTCTTCAAATTAAAATCGGTAATATTTTTCCAATTGTTTTTTCAAAAATAAAGCAACGGGACAAGCAATAGGTGCACGTAATAGCAAGAGATACGGCCTGTATTTTTGTTACCCCTGTTACCCTAAAACTAAAGATGGTATGTTACCTTACCTTAGTATTAGACTAACTTCTATGCTCTTAAGTATGTAGTGTGTGTAATTGTAGATTTTTATACTTCAAGTATACAACGAAGTCATTTGAAAACGACATTTATGACAATTAACACTCATTATGAAATAATATTAAAATATTGTTTCATAATGAGTGTTAATTGTATATATAAATATATTTAATTTATGTATTATAGATATTTGTTGCAAACTCTATGTGTGATATACTCCTTGATAATGATAAACGAAACGTAAAATGTCAAAAAAAGACATTAAACGTCATACAAAAATAGGATCAAAGATGAAAGTTATTTTTAATATTATGTCTTAAAATTTAGTTTTATTATAGTTACAATTTATAGAATGACTAAATTATATGTTAACCGAAAAAATTTTTTAAAAAATATTCATAAATTGTAATAGTAAATTGAAACAAAGTATTTAAATTATGATTTTTAAAAGGCGAACTATAATATTAACTCGAATAAGAAGCAAGGTAATCCTGAGGTATGCTGTTTGTATATATGCTAATTGTTAAACTAAAAGTTTAATATACGATTTTTTTACTTCCTTGTTTGTGATATAACTATGTAAATATTGTTTGTTTGTTAGACCTAAATGTCTTAATATATTATCTCGATTAATTAAAGTTTATGCATTAGTAAGACATATAAGTGCTTGTGATATTTTATTACAATATTTTTACAGGACTGCCAAAGCGCATGTAACTAACACTCAGGATGGTGCACCTTGAAATGACAGATGTTGAAATTTGTAGTGAATCTTTAACTATAAATGATCTGCCTAATGAATTACTTATATATATATTTTCTATGATTGATTTTGAATCACTACTGGCAGTGGCAAAAGTCTGTGTAAGATGGCAGCAACTTTGCCTCACTCCGTGCATCTGGGATAATACACGTCTCATAGTATGTATGAAGAATTACATCAAAATAAGTGAAAACATTGTGCCTTTTGTTGCTAAGTATTTGAAAAATGTGAAATTGCAGTATTTCAAGTTGTATTCTCAAGTGAGGGCCTCCTTAATAAGTTATTGCCCAAATTTGACTCATTTAGAAATAAGTATATCTCAAGTTGATAGTTGTATCTTTGAAGACCTTGGTCATTGGCCAAACTTGAAATTTTTAAGTTTTAGAAATTCTTTAATAGTACAGAGTCCAGAAAATGCAAATGGAAACTTTGTGTATCATTTACCCTTTGAAAAACTTAAGTACCTGGAAACCCTTATACTTTCGAACTTTGCTTTGACACAAGGAAGCCTGTACAGCATGTTACAATGTGTAAATTTAGTCAGTATTAACATGGAGAAAATGAAGAACATCCCAGCGGACTTTCTAGAATCTCTTTTAAGAACAAAGCAGTCTACATTGCAAGCCTTGCATATTTATGGTGACACTCTTAATGACAACATAATGGGATATATAGCTAATTGCAAAAGCCTACACATTCTTCATATCATGACATGTAAAACTTTATTTGATTCAAGCTTGGTGCATCTGTACCGTCTCAAAAATCTGCAGTCGCTTAAACTGCGGCATGGATATTTTTCCACAACAGCTTTGCTTGCATATTTTTCAAACAATATATTTCAAGATCTAACCTACCTTAGTCTCTCTAGATGTGTGCATGTTACAATGCAAGTAGCAAAAGTTATTAAAGTGAGTGCACCAAATCTGAGAGAACTATCATTCTACCTCTGTCCATTTATTATTGCTCCAGATTTTAATAGAAATGAACTAGAAAAAATGTTTACAATCCAGTTGTTACTAGATTAAATGAAATGGTTGTTGTTGAAAGAGAAAGCAGCTTACACATCCGTCCAGTCCATGCAATACCATTCTTAAAAAAAAAAACAATTTTTGTCTAAATTTTTAGTTACTCTTTTTTATTTTTCATAAGGATGATATAAAATATTTTTTTTAATAGTTGTTGTATGGAATGAAAATAAAAATGAATGGAGAATATTTAAAAAAATGTAAAGTTATAATAAGGAACAAAATTTTGTCTATTCACAGCTTCAGTTGTGCATGCACCAGAGCTAAGTTTGTGATGCAAATATGTGTGAATATATACAGTATTCTAAATGAGGGTCAAGAAGAATGTAGTCATACCTGGTAATAGATCTGTTAGGTGTCAAATGTTGTAGATATATCATATTACTGTTTGTAAAAAGTGCCTTAAAGATATTTATTTTAAATCACCAATAATTATTTTTATATATAGGGTGAATAATGTTCGGTAATTTTGACAATAATTATCACAACAAAATAATAATTAAACATAAAAAATTAATGATCAGAAATTTTTTTACATAATGGATATTTACATAGAGACATTTATATATTATTATTTTTCTACATAAAAGAGTTTTGACGCTTGTACATGAATAATTTATACAAATAATTGTACTATACCATGTCAAATGATTAATGTATTTATATTTTTTAGACTAAGTGTGTATAATAAGGTGTTTTTTGTTCTGTATTTGTGTCTACAATGTGATTGTATAGTTAATATTTATATTGTTTGTGCTGTTTAACTATCCACACAATAAACACATTTTCAACAAATTTGTTTTGAATTTTTATAGATAACATTAAAGTATACAGTCCTAAAGTTAGATTACGATTATTATAGTTCATCAGAGTCCACTCAATTACAAAAGTAAAACTAAAAAATTTTTAGATAATAATATATTTATTTTTTTACAACTTCATTCCTCAACTATATTTTTTGTTCCTCTATTTTATGCATGACTGCGCCCAACCTTTTACAGATCGGTCTGATTTTCTATTTTTTGTCGGTAAGAATATAAATTTTTTATTTTCTCTTTATTTAGTGTTTCAAAAGTGCTTGTTTCTACTGGCTACTTAAAATGACATTGCTTTTATGATAAAACATTTTTTTTTCATTACGAATGCATTAAGAAAATGGCAACAGAAAAAAAAATATAATTTTTATAAGCGAGTCAAACTCAAGGTTTATACAGCCACCGTGACTTTAATTGACACTGAATCAAATAGGGTAAACATGGTTTTTAAAAAAATATTTCAAAACTTGTTACTAAAGCCAAATAATTTTTTATAGAATTAAAAAAGATTATAATTAATAAATTTTATTTGTGAAAAGGTTTTTGACATTAAAAAAATGGTTCTATGTTGATATCAACTGCGGAACAAGGGTTGTTGAGGTCGAACGCCGCCAGCACAGTCGGATGGACGACTCCAATTCTTCCGATGACATCACCACACAGCAGTACTTCAGCACAACGACCGGGGAAATATGCAGGGTCTAAAAAAATAATACAGTAAATAGACCTTAGATAAAAATCTTACACTTCGGGTTCGATTCTCGGGCCACATAAATATAGAAATTTGGATTGTTACCTACAATCCTTAACGTCAATCCAGCTGCCCTACATCCGATACTGAAGTGTTCTGGGTGAGCACACTGCACCATCTTATAGTCACTTATATATAGAATTCAGGCTGTCTAGTTTTTAACGATAAAATTATAAAAGTGCTATTTTATAATAGAGGGTGTATAGGGGAAGTATATTTTTTGCGATATATTCGTCTGCTTACCGTCCTTCTGGCGCAGATAGTAACCGCTCTCCTTGCTCCAGGGCTGCCTCAGCAGCAACATGAGCCGGTCGAGCAGCCCGTGTACGAACTGGAAGCCGGCTGCCTTGCCGCAGTACACCGCGCACAGGCGGCGTTCATTGCGCGCACCAGTTTCTATAGCAGTAGAATAATATACAGTTAGTGCAACCATCAGCAATATTGAATGTGGAATGTAACAAACCCTTGCCTAGCAACCCAAAATAAGGCCACGATAAAAAGTTAACAATCATGAAATATTCATTTAATTAAATTTTTAATTTGTATTATTTTAGCATGTTAAATATTTCAAAAATATCAATTGAAATGAAAATAAATTTATTTTTATAGAATTAATTTGATATCATTTGTGTAACATTTTGTAGTTATAAAAATATTAATTGTGGAAAAAATGTCTTTATTATATTTCGATATAAAAAAAAGTATTTAAAACATCTATTTTTTTATTGGATATTAAGTAACAATGAGGACATAGATTGTGAAGCATGTTCCCCCAGAAAACTTTTGGCTTTCATATGTATGACTGCCGGAACTCAGTAATACTGGTATGGCGGCCGGTTGACGTTGATGGTGAGGATCTAGTCGGGCGGGTTTAGAGTACCCTGCCACCGCCCAAACTCCCCTACTCCTCTGGCCCGAGAATCGAACCCGGGACCTCCGCGTTACAAGGCAATCGACTAAAGTACTGCGCCATGGAGGTAGTTAAGTGTTTTTATACCTTTTTATTAATAAATTAAACATTCAACAAAACATGCAAATGTGGAATAATATAAGCTAAGTATATTCTGTATATAAAACTTCTGTACATAAATCTAATTAATTTAATTAATACTTTTACATTCGTCCACTCACATTTAATTTAGAATATACACTACCGAGACAAAATCTAATATATTTATTGTTACTATCTATAAATTGTAGATGTATGATATGTTGTTATATAATAGTTTACATATACCATATATGATATACTATTCTATATCTGTAAAATTTTTATGGCAAATATGTTATTTGCAGGTATAACCATAGTCATAATGTTGTTATAAAATGCTTTCAGGAATTAAATGTGCACTTACCTGAAGCCTTGTCTTGTATTACAACGTCACTAATCTCGAAGAGTTTCAGGGGTAGTGGCATCTTCTTATTAGCAGCTAGGGTCTTTAGTAGACCAGGCAGAAGCACAGTCCGGACCACTTGGAACTCCAGAGTCTTCGGATTGGAGATATGGACCGCTGGGACATCTTCGATGTTCAAACCCAGTTTTGTAGCTACATCCTCTCTTGAGCACTGTACATCATATAAGAGAAGTTACAATAGCGCAATAATATTTGAGATTATGGCTTAAAAAGTTTAAGTCTCATGCTAAAATTAACTTAAATGTTAACCAACAGCATGTTCCAATAATAGTTCACGTTAAAAAGTGTACAAGAAATCAAAAACTAACATTCAGGCAGGCGTAACTCGCACAGATGCGGTTGTTAAAAACTTCAGAGCCTCATTAGAGACAGGGTAAGTTGCAGAATCTGCGTTGTACACTAACGAGTGTGAATGTGAGCGTTTCGGTGTAGCCGGCGTGCGCGCACTCGTGTCGCAGCTGCTCCGTGAGCTTGTTGGCGGGCTGCTGGCTGCCGCTGGTGGGGACGCGGGCCGGTCGGCGCGCTATACGGTTGTACCTATCCGGGGCGTTTATTTAACATAGATAGATATAACTTTATTGGTAAACCAATGTAAAAACGTTAAGAAATTATACGTTTCAACATTATTATGTACTAGGCGTCACTCGCCCGCAACTTTGGGCGTCGCTTTCTTTTTATTTAATCATATATATGAGGAACATTGTACAAAAGATACACACAAGCGATGAAACATTTACAGGAAAAAAGATTTTTTACATTATTCGTCCACGCAAAGATCGGATGCAATTTGACGATTAACATTTAATGATTTTTATTATTTATATAGTTTATATAATGGTGTTAAGCCTTTGCGGACATCGACTTGTTGTGTCGGGTCGGGTCAAGTAATAGAACAAAACACAAAGGTTTTCGCTAACTAAATATCGTTGATCATTTATGTAGAAAATTGTATTTGATATTTGAAATTTCTATTTCGAATAATAGAAAATTTACCGTGACGAAGGTTCGACATTCAACGTGTTAAATGAGCGATGTAGGAGTTATAGCAACTAGTTCTTTTCTCTAGTGCCGTAGAAAAGGGGGCGTTTTATACGATAGGTCAGCGATTACGTAATGTCGACTTATATTTTTTTTTTCAACGCGATCTATCAGGCATAACTGGGATGATAACTGCAGGAATGTATTTCGCCGTTTTTTAAAAATAACGAAATAATTGTTTTTGTTTCGTTAAGGGCATAATATTTTCCAAACTCTATAGCAATTAATTTTATAGTTACATTAAGTTGTGGTCAATAAAGTCAGAAAAAAGTATAATTATCAAAGGATCAAAGCAATAATAAACTAAAAAGAGCTTTTGTTAACAGTTCTTTACGACACGTGTCGCTATTCTAGAAAACCGGCGATATGGTAGTTTATATTAAAATGTTACCCGTAAGCGATTGCGATGTCCTCGTACAAATCGCAGGCGTGTATGACGTCATGGCGTGTGGGAGGCACGCGCACGCGCAGTGCGCAGCCCTCTACAGAAGTGCTGAGGCACATGCGGGACAACAACGCTGCTAAACTCGAACCGTCTTCGCTGGAAATATTAACAGATTTATTTATTAACTCTTTCCCTACCAGCGTTACATATATGTGACGTCCCGATTTTGTTATCAGAGCCTGACGTCACAGATATGTGACACATGTTCATTACAACTTTAATCAAATGTCACATTTATATGACGACGGAGTTATTAAAGAAACTATTTATCTAAAACCCACTGTCACATATAAGTGTCGGTTTGTAAAATTACTTATTTAATTCAGGTTTATTTACACATTATGTATAAATCATGTGTAAACCAAACTAAATGAAATGATTAGTTTTATTATCTTTGTCATATCTCGTCATTGTACAGCGCTGCTGCTCGTATATTATACACTTCAACTCATTATCATGGCGTCAATTGGTAAGACATTTATGCGATGCCATACCAACCAAGAACAGGAAGATCTGGTGTAACACATAAATAAGAAGCAGGTTAGCGCAAAGGAGTAACGATTCTACATTGAGGAAACAATTGATTCTTCAAACAAAAAAATTAAAAAGATACAGAGAAGGCGAGAGATATATTTATTACGTGACGAATATCCATTTTATAAAGATCTACTGGCGGATCTCTGGCTTTCCAGTGTCATAATGAACAAAATATAATTCCATGCCATCAAATTAAATTCAGGATGTGTTATTTTCAACTCACAAACAAACAATTAATAACTTTTTTCTACATTACTTAATAATATATTATGAGTGAGTAATGAATTCATGCATGCAACATGAAAATGCTAACAAGTTTTCATAAAACAGTTTCTAGATGTAAATAATTATTAGGCAAAGCTGACACACTTGATTCCGATGTAATTGTTAGCTTTGTCCACATCGATGAGCTCCTCCCTGTAATCCAACTTGGGGTAGAGCTGGTATGTGCCGTCTGCAGAGAACACCTTGCACTGCTGCACCTCGTACTTATTACTGCAGTACTGTGAGAACATACACACTATCGTGTCTAATACCACCGTCGCCTGAAAGCACAAATTATTTATATTAGTCATCTCTCCATTAAATATAAAATTTAAAATCCTGACTGATTAACGATTTGTATGAATATATCAACACAGTCTGAACCACTGGCTTTAGAAACAAGAAATTTGCTGGTTACATTTTTGTGACACGTAGATATATAGGTTTTTAAAATCCAGTTCTTGAGGAGAGGGGGGGAGGGGGTTGTGTTTCAAATGGCGGGCGGGTGACGGCTAGAGAAATACACGAACGACGTCCTTAGTGGACGACGTTTCTTTTTGTCTAACAGTTTCTTGATATTTTGCTGGGATTGTTCTCACCACCACAAAGGAAGTATTGGAATAAACAAAAGTTGCAAGAACATAGAAGCGATCGTCCCATAAATAAGAGCTAATTTTTGTATAGATTTTAAGGTAAAAGTATAGTTATACTTCATATTTAGGTCTTATGATACCTACCTTAGTGAGATCTGTAGCAGTGCACTCTATGAAGACATTTTTAGTATTCAAGGTGATTTTGGAATGGTCGCCGTTAATTATTGGCGGCATAGACAGCACGATGCCCTTCTTATCCTTAATAACCGGGTAGACGGGACTGTCCTTTATGATGCCTAGATATTGCTTTAGTTGAGCATGACTCTGAAAATGATAAATTAGCACTTAAGGATTCCATATTATGTAAAATTTAATTAACACGTTCCCTGCCAGAGCGTTTTTTGAATATATATTCTAGTGAGGCGCATAGAGAATACAATTTGACAATTCTTTATTCAGCAATTAACAATTTAAGTACATTTTGATTAGGATTAAAGTTGTATATAATTACTTTAAGCTTAAAGTTATTATTTTAGATAACACATAGTCAAAACTTTTCATACGTAAATTCAGTGTGTGGTGTATAGGCCCCACGTGGCAGGGAAAGTGTTAAACAATTAAGAGCACTGTACAATGTCAAATGATTGGCTTTTAATATTAGGTCTATAGATTAATAAAAAAAATATTTATAATAGCCCTTGTACTTCTGTATGAACTGTCAAAGTCAACATTCTCGACCAAAATTAATACGCTTAAATAGAGTTAAATTAGTTCAGAGGAAAAAAATTAATACTTCAATTTAAAAGAACATTCTAGAAATAGTTCTATTTTGAGTTATTAATGAATTGAAGCAATAACAGATTTAACAAGTTTTTTTTTAAAACAGATTCGTACAGAATAATGATCGATCAGATCCGGTGCATTCATCTCCTTTTGTTGGTTCAGTGCTTTGAATTTAATTTCGTTTGGCGGGAGCGCGTCGTAAACAAAGGGACCCGTAATAGTATCTAGGTCATGTGTCCCGATCGCCACCAGAGTTCGCTTACGGCAGATGTTTTGATGAAGCTTGTCCTAAAATCAAAATAACAAAGAAGCAAGGATTTAGAAAATTGTAATAACAACTTTCTTTTACCTACGCGATGAGACTAGTGACTTAATTGGTAATAGAATTGTCTTACCGCAGTATACTTAAGTAACTGCAGCTCCTCTACATGAGAACAAATATATGTCTTTGTGCACATAGCAATAATTTTATATCAGGTCAGTCATCTGCTTTTTTTATAAATATGTTCAATAAATTTAAGAGGAAACTTTGCGTACCTGCAAATCAATGAAGCTGTCATAGCTCTCCTTTGTGAATTTAATTCCTCTGAGAATGGCGGCTACAGCGTATGGCCTTATTTGTGCAGTAGCAGGTGTTAAATGTAAAGAGTAACAGTCTTCATATTTTTTAAAATTATATTGTGGTGGGACTTTCCTGAAAAAAGATAAAATATATTTGTACAAATGTTTAGTTATCATATATTTTAATTAAAAAATGGTTAGCGTTTTTCTACCCTCACTCAATCACAAAAGAGTTGTCTGGGTTAGATTTTAATCGATCTTTTTTAACAAAGACCTTGATTTGCGTTTATTCATGATTTTAATAAAGTGGAAAAACAAAGAGAGCATTCATCCAGTGGACAGCAATACACTGGCACATAACTAGTGATGGCTGAGTCATTTTACAACTAACGAGTAGAGACGCCCTGTAAAACGCAACACAGACTTTTTTCCGCACAGACTCTTGGCCGCAGAATAAACATTGAAGTATTACCTACCAAGAAAATCAAACTAATTAGTAACCTATCACCAGCGATATGTATAATAACAATATTCTACAATTTTGGTATGTTATTTATATTACAACTCTACTGCTTATTTTTTTTGAGGTGTTGATTTTTATTCACTAAAATCTTGACTCCAATTTAGTTTTTTAGTATATACAAATAAAATAACGCAATAAATGTTACAGTAGATAAAAACACTAACTTTCCTTGAAAGACTAGAATACCGTTAACTAATCCTTCTAGGCATAGCAAGTCATATCTATTAGCTGGAATGTCTATGCGATAAAGGATATCTTCTGAAACACCACTAGCTGCTTGATCCCCTTGTTCTTTTATCAACATCTGCTTTTCTGTAGTCTATAAAAATAATAAAGCATTATTTATAAAATACTTTGCACAAACCAAGTTTTAACAAACAGACATAATATGATAAGAAATCAATGTCTCTAAATACACAACAAAAAAAAATACCTTTCAAAAATTTTGCACGGGTAAATATACAGAATGTAATTGAAGTCCTATAACATCTCGAAAGTATTTTAAACCTCTCTGAAAAATTTTAGCGTGTTGTCTGGTACTTTGAAAATAAATAAAAAAAGCAAAATCAAATTAAATTTACATACAATAAGATCATGTTCCAACACTAAAGTGGTCATGATCCCAATCGCACTCCTGTATTATGCACGCATGTGTGCGAAATATCTGTCACGCACACAAGCAAATCAGACTCACGTTTTGTTTTTGGAAAATAAATATATAACTAAGTTGATTTTGGTAAATTAAGTTTATTTCAAATATTCATCAACCTGCCATTATTAATATAAAACAAAACAAATGCGGAATAAATGACTTCTGTTAAAAATATTCGAAAAATAGTATTAGAAAATCTTTGCTACATGGCCCGAAACTCGAAACAAACACAAGTCATTCATTGTACACCGCATTGTTCAGTCATTAAGAACTCATAACTAGTGATCGAAACAACAGCAGACTGACAAAATTCGATATAATTTGTTGTATTTCCGTGGTGCGACGTCTGTGCATTGGGTAATCGAAGCGTCTATAAAGGTAAGGCGTATGACACGCTACCCGCAAATCGTTGCGACTTCATCTTATCTTCAAGCAGGGACGTATTCTGATTTCTGTTATAACGAACGGTTTTGTGAAATGGCACATATTAAAAAAAATAATAAACTCCGTCACGCGATTGATACAAGTAACTACTAAACAAACAAACAACATTGTTTTAGTCAGAAGACCTGTTGAAAATAAAAAAATTACTCTAGGTAATGTTTTAATAAAAAGGATTATTTTCGGTCAAAAGAAAATTTAAAAACTAATTTTAATGAAAAAGATTGTGTAAGTTATTAATTACATGTATAACATTTTTACAAAGTATTCAACTTTAGTTATTAAGCTAATTTTATTTTCAAGAACATGCTTTTAATAAAGTTTAGTGTTATGTTTAATTTTTAAATTAGCTTTGGCTTTCTCTTACTGAATCCACACCTGAATACTAGAAGCAAACATAATTGATACATGTGATTGGTTTGTTATTTTATTGGATGATGGTTTAGACATAAAGGGTCATGAATTTAATAGCTGATCAAAAACTAGTGTTGGGCCAATGAGAAAAGAAAATGTTTTCTAGTGTATGTTTTTTTTTTGTATTTCTTTTATTGGTGCAGTTAGACCTCTGTAATATTGCACCAAGGATCTACATAGTCTGGTTCTTTTGGGATGATATAGTTTGTATTTCACCTTTTTTATATAGCACTTCAAAACAGATATGGAGAATCTAACAAATTTGCCTGGATGCTAACCTCATCCACAGTATTTATTGTTCAAATCATTATATGTGTAATGTTTATCACATTTTTTTTTTTATTAATATTTTTGAAAATTTATTTTAATACAAAATTAAAAGTTGAAAAACATTACTAAAAATTGTTATAACAAATCTTAGTAATATTAATTTATGTTTAATGAAATGAAAAAGAATTGTCAAGACATTGTGATCATGATTACTTTTAAACAAAGATTTTAGACTCTAATACAATATAATAAAAATAAATTACATTGGTTTCAACAAAAAGAAGACATACAGGACTTTCAAGTTATACTCACAACTTCATCTAATTCCAAGCCAAATTCAAAGCAAAGCTGCTCAAACTCTTCATCAGCTAAAAATGTTGAATATAGCATTTAAAAATAATATATTAATTCAATAGTGTATAAATGAGCATTGGTGAATTGCAGTAACATTATATTAGGGTAAAGATACATTTATTTAATATCTGGGTAAACACATTGAAAGTTTGTTAGCATTAATTTTTAACATCATTTTAAATTTATCTTTATTTCTACATTCAGAATATCATCAGAGGTATAATGAAAAACATATGAACACATAACGTAAAGTAATAACAGTGGTATATTTCTTTACATATGGTAATAGCTAATTTTGGTCGAAATCAAAATATTCGTAAATTAATACATGTAATGATAAAAATGTTTAAAAACCTACTATATGATCTTCCAAGAGCTTTAAACAAAGAATCACGATTTACCGATATGGTCGGCATTATGTCAGTCTCCAAATATTTTTTACTAATGACAAAGCGAAGTATTTCTATCTCTACTTTCGTATTAAAAACAGATTTTCTTAGGTTATGAAAATGACGTATAATATGACATTATAATGACATCGACAATGAAGTTGCACGACGGCAATTTTTTTCAATATTTGTTAGCATTGAGTTAAAATCGATTTTTAATTTTAGTAATTATATTTACACTGAAATTTTTAATTTTCCTAATTCTTAAAAAATACTTTATTTTGTTTAGATTTGATAACAGGAATCTACTATGCTTGATAGATAAATAAAAAGTCAAGGAAATTTCCTCTTTGGATTTCAGCACGATAAATATAATATTGATAGTATGTGGATGTTATAAAGGATTTCTTCACAAAATTTCGAAGAAATTTTATTATAACGTACACAAACACAGTAACTAGAAGTAGACAAATTTTATATTCTTTATTATTTTTCTGTCGTTGTAGCCGGAGATTTATTATATTATAAGTATTGTGATTTATTGTTGAAGGCATATTCTTGAAATTAATATAATATGAGTTATATGAGACATACCATTTTAGTTTTTTCCTTAATTCATAACAGTTTTCGCAACCTTTCGATTATTATTTAGAACAAAATCGAATAATTTCAATTTTTCTCGAATGGGTAACACTGTTTTGGTCACGTGATTTCTAGTCTGGGTTTTGCAAACGGTGAGTGGAGTGCCTTGTCATCAGTCCTTTAAGTTTTTGGATGATTTTCTTTGGAATTCTTATTCTAAGTGAGTAATTTCTAAAGAAAAATAGATTAAATAGCATGTCAATGTTTTTCGATGGTGTTTAGTTGTGTTAGTGATGTGTGATTTCATATGACGAAATTGTACCTTGTTCCGTGACTAGTGATATGACGCCATTTTCTTCGTGAATGCCAATTATCGAAGATCTTCAATATTTTCTTTGTTTCTATTTAGCATTATAGAAGCAATCTACAAAGGGATTGCATCGAAGACGCGACAAATGTAAACTTTGACATTAATTGTTGTATAAGTAGAGGTAGTTATTGGTCGTTAGTTTGCGCTGTTCTTTGCGTTGATAGATACTTTGCTCGTATAAATGCGTGACACTGCGCTCGTATATTCGTTTCATTTACTTACACGTTTATATACACAAATGACATTTATTCATATAGTTCAACTTTAAAAAAACTTATTTTTTTCCGCTAAATGGTTGTGCAAAACTTTTGAAATTTTTATCAGTATGACATGAAATGATACAACATGAACTTTTTAATTTACCCAAAAATGTAGTATGCATTAAGTTTTGTATAAATATTAGTAACGCATATATCGTATTTATTATTAGTTAGAAAATGAAATTTGGAGGTTAATTGATGTTTACATTTTTATTTTCCATTTTAAACTTTTTTAACAATACTTACATTTAAAACTATTCTTATATTCAAGCTTGTCGACTAAACTGTGGCGTCACTTAGTGTACACCACAATTTTTGTAGTAAAAACTTACAAAAATAGGTCACAAAATGTTCAAATAAGTTTATGTAAAGCAAATTTTGTTATTGAGGTTAAACGTTCTTTATTTTATGGCAATTTGTAGACGTTATTAACTTTTAAGTTTAAATGAAAACTTTATTATTATTTAATTCAGCCCTCTTAAGCCTATTTACAACAATGTAAAGGATTATGTTATTGAAATGATAGATTCTTCTAGTTTCTTTCTGAATTTTCAATTTATAAAAGATTTTTTTATATTCACACTGAGTTTATTTGACAGGTTTTTAAGACACAAATTAGTTCATAATTCAATAGTTAATTTGCTTGACATTGTTTACACAAAAAGTCAAATGCACATCACACATGCCTTTGTTCTAAACACAAAGTATTTAACTTGGAAACAAAGTAATTGTTTATTTATGCTACTAATATACATTTCAAGATTGTTTTCATAACATAAAAGAACAAAACTACATCTTTACATGTAAAGGTTTTGTTATCTGCTTTTTGGGATAATGATGAGGGTAATCAGAAATTTTACTTAATAATGTAAATATTTTAATTTTATTACCCTTTTTATAAATAGCTATTGTTCCTGGTTAACTTAATTGCTTATTATTTAGTGAATAGTTTGTTGTTAAAAATTTTAATGATAGCATAGATATGAATTTTTATGACTTATTAGATGAATATCTGAAATTTTATGTTTATCTGCATTTAATGTTTGCAACAAGTTTTAACCAAATTTGTTAACCATGAGTTAATGTGAGCAAGAAATATGTTAATTATTTTATATAAATTTTTTGGACAATAAATTATTTGTTTTAACTATGTGTAGATTGAACATAATAATTTTTCATTATTCCAAAATATTTAGTTTTCTAGAAGAAATTGTTTTCAGTTGTAAACTCATACATAGAAACACTTGTTAGATAATAAAGATAGTATATTTGATATTGACAATCGCCTGTTAGGTATGAAATCAAATTTATTTAATTTTTAGGGCGTTGTTGGTTTTGAAAATATCATGCCCTCATATTTGCAACTTGAAACTATAAAACTTTGAAGTATCTAAATTTACAGCATTGTATAGTTGTTAAAAACGTAAAACACATTTTCTATACTCATACAACATTCATATGCACATAGCAAGTGATGTGGGTAACTGTTTTATTTAACATAAGTTATATGTTGCACCAGGTGGTGTAATCATTCATTGTGATGCCGTTGGATGCTGACCTCAACTGCACTGACGTGGTGTCGCCTGGTTGTGAGCTGAAGGGCCTGCGTACTTGGAAAGACATTTGCCTAGTTCGGAATTCACTTTCTCAACAGCAGGTATGCATAATTTTTTATACATATTTAAAAACAAATGTCACACAGAGAAATATGTGGTGGGCAAGTACAAAATAAATTGATAATCCTCAATTTTATATGTTCATTATTAATTTTAAATAAACTTGCTCCCTTAAGATATTTCTCTCATATAATAGATATATTTACTACTTTCTTAAGTTGATAACCATGAAAAATGCATGCCATTGTTGTTAGATTTAAGATTTATTTTGATATAACAACCTTTATGTAACATTTTTTTGCTGTGTCTATCTAAATTTCAATTCTGTAGACACCAGGATGTTTTATAGGAATTGTAATGTTATACTTTATCTTTGTGTTACGTAAAGCTTAAGTTCACATTGATAACTGTATAATAAAATATGGCGAAGGACACTTCTGTTATTATTATTACAAATCTAAGATTTATTCTTTAAGTCAATCAAATATTTTTGATAAAATTTCTGTATTTAAAAATTGTGCAATAATTGTAAGCTCAAATATTTTACTTTTTTATATTTTGATAATATCAGTTTGTCAATGAAAAATTTAAGTAATTTTTCTATATATATCACTTATTCAACATAAATTCATCTGAATACAAAATCATTAAACATTTGTCAGCACTTTTTAAAGCGTGTGGTTAAACGTAAAAATGAACGAAATAAATATGTATCGAATCAAGAACTTCCTCATTGACCTTGTGTAATAAAAATCCACATGTAATAATATTTTAGTCTTGGAATTTCTTCACTGCATTAACCAAATAATTACTAAAATGGGTTGTGATATTGGGTCACTTCTTATTTTCTTTAATATATAAATTTAATATATAAGTTTTGCGATGACGTAGTAAGAAGGGTACATTAAGAGGAACAAAACATTTTGTTATCCTTTAAATGACTCTTGCATATTCAACAATTCGGAAGTCGAGAAACACCAAGTACTAATAAAACGCACCTCACCGCGTCCTTCGTGGTTCAAAGCACAGCTGCGGTCAGTTGATTCGCCACATGTTTTACCCCAAAGGGAACTTAATGATGTCCATTTCAATAGTTTTTTTTTTTCAACTAGTTAATTTTTGTCTTTAATAGTTTTTAATAAGTATTGTTGCATGTGAAGTCTGATCAGTTATTGTTTTAAATCTACGACCACAATGAAGTTATAAATATTTGATGAAAAGCCTTGTGTTCATTGTGGTCTCTCACTGAACACTACAAAATCTTAATTCGTTTCGTCGTCAATGGACATATAGATTTGTTTAGTTGGTTTCTTCTTTGTAACAACGGATTTATAGGCTGAAACGCATTGCCAACAATATTGGCAAAGGCGGTTCAGCTGTCCGTGTTCATGTGATTTGTGATGCATATATTGCGATTTTTACTTTCCCACGTGTTTTTTATTTCATTGGCCTTGTTTTGATTTTCGTGTTATCGAAGTCGAGAAAAGCCTGAGAGGCTTGATGACGAGTGTGTATTTTAAACGAATGTATTTAGCGGTTTCACTGTGCGTGCGTGTGTGTGGACTATGTGTGAGTGAGAGTTGGATGCAATGGAGCGCGTGGCGCGGAGGTCAGCGCCCCAGCCCAGGACTAATTTGGGGGAGATCGACGACTCGCGCCGTCGCGGCTTTGTCTGCGTCCGATGCCTTCGTTGCTGCTTTAGACGGAGTTCTTATAGCTTTGTTTACATTAAATGCGCGATCTTATATTTTCACGGTTTTCTTACGTTTAGTAAACAAGAGCATAAATATGTTGTAAAATTTATATTATTTCAATCTATTACTGATCGCTTCTTCAAATAATTGGTATGAAGAGATAAATTACAGAGAAGTAGACTAAGCAATTTTACTTAAAACGTTTAATAAACACTTGAAGAATATGTAGGTTTAACGCTATAATGATGGGAGACAGTAATTTCACCTGATTTTTGTCTTGTTAGATTGCTCATTTAATAATTTTTGACTTATGACGTACCAATATTTTGTAACGTTTATAATTTTAAATAAAAACTTAAATATACGTTTAATCTTACGCAGTAGGCTGAGCCAACATTATGATTTAAACTTTTTCGGGTCTATATCGTGTAAATATTCACTAGGTACGTATCTAATATTCCTTGACGTTTTGGCGCGACTTGCATCGGCCGTCGTCGCGTGGCTGTCTACCTACCTATTAATATATTCTTAAAAGTTAATTTATAATGAGCCAACATTATTACCAAGAAATAATTGTAAACAAAGTGTAGATGTGGTAAGGTGAGGTTGTTAATGGCGAACCTAATTTTGAAGTACATTTCTACGGAGACTAACAACGCGGATAAAGTCCATATTAACTTTCGATGAACTAAAAGGTCCTACTGCTATTTTTAAAAATTTAAGATTAAAAAAACTCTCAGTAAACTAATTATTACTTATTATAAAACGAATTAAAGTTAATTTTGAAAATCATGCCACGAGATAGATTATAAAATCATTAGTGAAATAAAATAACGAATATTTAAACTGATATGACACCTGTAAAAAGCCGTTTTGCTGTTTTAATATTATTATTAAAATCTTTATATGAAGACTAACTGACTAATGTTTAATAAGAATAATGTGCAATGTTTTATTGTGATAAATGAATTATTAATTTTATTAATATCAATAAACTTGATAATTTTTTTAATCATAACTAAATGCACAGACAGGCTTGACTTCTTTTTAAGTAAGTTAATTTTAACTGCCTTCCTAATGTTAATGAAACTATAATTTAATTAAATGTAAATCGAATGCCTGACTTATATATATATATATGTACATATGCACTTTTTAGTTCAACGTAGGAAATGAAATCCTGTGGCGCAATTAATGACGTCAGCGCAAAAAATTGCCCACGAGGTTCAAAACGTGGTGATTCAGTGTACTCCTGCATGACTCACCACATTTACAACAGTTACGACTTTTAATGTGAAAAGCACGCTACAAATAATAATGCGCAGTATAAAGTTTGTTAATAGTGCTAGTGATATGGGGCCTGCTATCGTTGTGGCAAGTTGGGCATGTTTATCAGCTAGCGGGCAGCGGCTTGTTTGTATTGGTGAGTGCGTGTGTGTGAATAAATACAATAACGCGAATTGGAGGTGGCAGGCCCTTGCCGCTCACCGCGCCTCAGTCGTCTTTAGTACACCGCGCGAGACGGAGCTCCTTCGAGGCCGCACTTCACGCGAAATATAAAATAATTTCGTTTCGACAGTTGCAACTAATGCATCTTATCGTTTAGATAAAAGTGCTTATTAGTGTTTTACCCATCCGTCGATTAAACATGCAAGTTGAACCGCAAGTATAAATTCCGACGTGGCCATGAGATCACGTTCTCGACTAAAGGTAATGCTTTGTGGCGGAGTGTGTGTTCTGTGCGTCTATCGCGCGGGTTGATTGGAGGCTGTGCGCCAGCTAGACGAGACTGTTTGAAGGCCGCCGTCCCGACCTTGGTGTCAGAAGGTCAACGTCCTCACGAGTTTCGATCTGCCATACAATTTGTATATGTCTACATTTTTGACCCTTCTAATTAGTTATAAAATGTTGTTTTTATACGAAAATAATGGTAAAAATAATATGAGGCATTTAGTTTTTCCATATCCTTAGTGACGTTCGCTTCAGGTTACGTGTAATAATAGTTCTGTTCTAATTCCTAAAAATACTCTAAAAATATAATCTGCATTGTAAGGCTTCGTAATTCAATTACTAGCACCCGAAAAAAACTATGAAGCAATATGTGAGAATATTAGAATAATCTATTATTTAGTACCAACACGTAATCATGAAGAAAAATTAGTTATGCAATGAAAGTTTCTACCAATGTTTCCAGTAAGTCTGAATTGAAATGTGTTTTGTTTATTGTTAAGTGTAATTCTTGTGAAATAATTTTATATATATATATTTCCATAGGTACTACTAACATAACAACCAAGCTTAGAAGTATTCAATCAAATTAACATTGCGACGTAGCAACTTGTTACTTTGCGGAAATCTATTATCACGTTCAATGGTAATTGTTCGTTAACGAGCAATTTGCCTTTTACTAATGCTTATCAATAATAATTTAACTGATGTTGTTTGAAAATCTTAGAATCTAATTGTATGATAATCAGTTTATATAATAACTACCCGATTGTAAACAAATACTTTATGCGTAGATTTTCTTTATGTTTATATATTGAAGTACATTAATAACAATGCATTCAGTTGCGCCATAGTTGGAGTACTTGGCTAACTGTCTGGACGCTCCGAATTCCAGATGAGGCAATTGTTAATTTTATTCAAAGTAGTTAATATTAAGGGTATGTTCTATGTCCTATGTAAAGAATATAATAGTTAAGATTGAAGAAATTTGTCTAAGTCTCAATTCGTTTTGTTGTTCTGTGCTATTAACACGAGATTTACCGAAACATTTTTATAGTTTTCTTTTCGAGTCTGTGGTAGTTTTGGTCATTATCGTATTCATAGTTTTCCTGTTTTGCAACAAAATGTATAGAACAATGTTGCCAGAGGCGGTAGAAATTTTTTTAATCACAAACGCATATTAGTATACGCAATTTTTATCTAGGAATCGGTCCGTCAAAATAACGAGTCCGGTAAATCTAGTATTAAGGATTTGTCTTGTCAAAATAAAAAGTAAAAATTAATGATCTTTGGTTATTCTCTCAATTCAAGTTACTGTAATTAAAGACCAAATTCGAACAATCATGCTGTTTGTCTATAAATTTATTAGAGTAGCGGCAGTCAATCTAATAAATCGTTTTTAAACACATTTTCTGTAGAAAAACATTTACAACCATGATTTATGAATATTATAACTTATTTGCTTTTGTTAATAAATTAATTAAATTGAAGTTTTAATGATCTGAAATATTTTATAACTAAACAATTTAATTTTAATATTATAAATTTTTTATTCTTGTACGGCACATTAACAACAATCCGTATTAGGAATACCTTTGTTAAATATTAACAACTCGCAACATTGTAAAAGCATTGTTTCAATAGAATGTTTGAACGCGCCATTGTGTTATTAATCGTTTGCGCCGAAAGAGAGAGCGATATGCACAAGTGTGAGTACAGCTGCGCGTGCGATCAGCTGACGTCGCGGCGGCCATCTTGCCGTGCGTGCTCCATTGTGGAAGCGTCATTGTGCACGCTGTGACGCCGTCTTCCTTCAGATGCTAATGTCATTGTCCTTCCCGTAAACTCGCTTTGTTGATCAAACCTGTTGAATCATGACCACTTCTCTTTTAAGTTGCTTCCACGTTGTAAAACTACGCGGAAGAATAGGACGTGAGACCCTGGCATTGCTATTTTTGGCTTGTGACGTTTCCGTTTAGCCACGACGTTATACGAGTTGCGTTACGAAGTAAATACGTCTTATAAATATTTTTTTCTGTGAATTTCTTGCCAGGGGATAATTTTATTGACCTCAATTTGGCTAGTTTGTTGGAATTTACGTGTTTTTTTGTTATTTTACAATTTAGTGTTGTTTTTAAATATCGAAGCATTGATTTGAATACTCTTTAATATTAATTATTTAGCAAACACTGCTTCTATTTGTGAATTAATATAGGTTTTAAACTTTAGACTGCTTTAGATGAATCCAGAACGAGATTCACAGTTCGTGATTTTTGTCTAGTTGAACTTTTAAAGATTACGTAAAGCATCAATTAATAAGAAATTCGGAAGAGTAATTTGTCTTATTTTTGATTATTTAAATAAAACCCTTATTAAAATGTTTCTATTAAAAATTCCGTACACTGTAATGGATTATATCAGATGATTTTAAGGCGTTTGCGACGGATTCGTTGGTTAAAGATGCACGATTTTCGTTACCGTTACAATTACCGTTGGGCGAGGCGCCGGACTCGTATTTCGTCTTGACTGCTTAAACTCAATCAGTTGAGCGCGTGATAAGTATCAGTTCCGAACTAGTTACATGCCCCATATACGTGACCTCAATATTGGCCCTAGTGCTAATATAAAAATACATATTATCTTGTCTTGTAATTCCAAGCATTCAAGTTATATATGTCGCAACTGAAAATGGTTGTTTTACACGTGTATAATTTGCTCATTAAAAGTCAGTGCACCGATATACTTTGTTATATAGTTATGGTATACGTATACATTTGGCATCTAACATTTTCTGCAAGACAAAATTATATAGCACGTGAACGAGTCGTTGGTATTATCAAAATAAAAAAAAAGTTTATCACATCTGGTCTATTTTAATTAATTTTTGAGACTATTACAGATATGATTTCTGCTCTATAACACTTTTTTATATATGTAACTTTGTGTTCGCGGGAGATTTTCAGCCGTGACAATCACTTATATTTATGTGGGAAACACGCGTCTGATATTTTGAGGAATAAGTTGGAGACCACATGTTAAACCACGTCGACCCCCTGTGAGCTACTTTCATTTTCGCGTTCTCGAAATATTGTTCTTTGTGTCTAAGTGAATCAAGTCTTTTTTTCAAACGACAATATTCTAGAATAAAAATAGCTTTGTTTTATTTTTCTTAATTTTTGGTCGAATATGTTTTCTACAAGTCATTTGACACCTAACAATATTACAAATGTTTTCGAGGTCTCGTCATTTTTATATCAACTTATAATTAGTTGTGTGTTCTAAACAGCTAATTACAACATTAAATGAAATAAAAAAAATAACCCCATTATTATTCTCAAAACTGTTTTAACACAATCCATTTATGTTGTTGTAAAATTGTAACTTTTTTATCATTTCTTTATATCCTTAGATACTTTGTATGTTATGTATATGGGGAATGGAATTATTTTTACTTTTAGCTAATTAAATGTTTTATGCGGAGATGATAAAAAGGTTTTTTACTGCATACACGATTGCTCTGAAATAAAACCGCTGGTAAATGTCATTACTTTTTAGAAGTGCGTACCTACGAACTAAGACTATTGCCATTAAAACACATGAATAAACACACAATCACAATACGTGGGCGCAGGGCGACGCGAGTCGCGTTCGGATTGCGTAGCTGACACCGTAAGTGGGTCACCGGGGCGCCGTGCACAACCCGTGCCGCCCGTCGCTGCGCGCGCTCGCTTAACGTTAGACGCCGCACGGCAAGTCGCCTTCATCTTATTGTTTACACGGGCCTGTGTGAATGGACACTGTTTGTTTGCTAATTAATTCTCGGGGTGCTAATTGCATTGTGACGTTCTCTAATATGCACTACGCTCGTATTAGAATCTCAATCTCGAGTCATTGTCTGCTCGTGGACTTGTAGTGATGGCTCAGCTTAGGTTTATATGGTCAGTGCATGTGCAAACTATAAGTAATTATGTTTTTCGATCTGTGTATTTTTAAAATCACATAAGACAAGCACGCCGCGTTAGTTAGACAATTTGCAACTATATTTGCATCAGTTGACTAAATAAGTCCAGTTATCGTCGATTGTGTTTCGCTAGATGAAAGCAAATATTCGTCATATATTCAAAATAATAGCTTCACTATGTGAAACATCGTTTTGTTTTTTCATTGCAGGTTTTGGATGCTGCGCAGGGCTTAGTGAATAAATCCTACTAGTTTAGCTCGCATACATGATTTCATTCTAGTTATTACTTTTTATTCGTTATTTATATGTTTGGCATATTGTGAGTTAATTATAATGTCGGATGCTTTAAATATTTTTCTTTTGAGAAATGGAATGAGGTATTATCGTGCATTACGTTTCCGACTAATCGAACGTTCTCCTTGGCACACATGCCGCGTCGATACAACGAATCGTATCTTTATTTGCTAACTGTACTATTCTCAATCTGATGGGTGCTCTATGTTTTAAATTTTTGTCTTTTGTTTTGTATCTTATGGCAATAGCAGTTAACATTTAGAAGTATAGGTGTACACTTTGAAGAAACATACTATATTAGATATCGTATTCAGTGTTAAGAGATGGAGAGTACGTTAGAGATTAACGAATCGAAGTTGAGTTATTTATAAACAATTATCTTCCATGATTTCAATATGAACATTAAAAATACAGTGGATCAGCTGCATATTTGTGGACAGCATGCAATATTCTCGTGGAAAAGTCTAATAATTTTTTTTATGCATTTTCTTATCTATTGACTTCGATGTGTTTAGATAAAGTTGCACTTTATTCAGAGATTGTAAAATGATATATATGATCAGTTTTAGCAGTAATAGTTGGTTGTAATATAAACGATCTTACTTAAATATGGTCATATATTAGAAAACACCCCTTTTCTTTTACTTTGAACATCATTGGGGATGAAAAAATATTATACTATAATAAATTCATAAGGCGATTTCTTTAGATTCAATCATTTAATATTTTTTGGCCTGTGATTCTAATTAGGACGGAATTTTTTATGCAGATGTATTTGTAGCTGGGTTATATTTAGTTTCTTTTTTACTCTTATTAAGTGGCTATATTTAAGATGCGCGTAGGTAATATATGAAAGATGTTCGTTGGCGTTGTTGTAATGTTTGAAGAGACCATGGCCTGCATTAAACATTAAAAATTCTTTTTTATGGCCCCCGGTAAACTGAACTTCTAACTTTTTGGCTTTAATAGTTAAAAATATTTTTAAGCGTCATTTTGTACATTGTGTTAAAAAATTCCGTAAGTATCGTAACCTTGAATTTCTTTTTAAATACTTCGGCATTAGTATTAGGTTAATGTGCCTGCCAGAACGCGTGTTAGTGATGGGCAAAGTACCTCATTTATATATACATACATACACACACACACACACATACATACATATATATAGATATATATATAATCACTCACTAAAACACATATGACGAAGCCGA
>DWQX01000198.1:0-54635 GCA_018245475.1 Pharmacophagus antenor | reverse complement strand
AATCAAAATAATAAATATTGCTCCTACAAAATATAAACATGGCACTCTAAATAAAACAGTATACGTCAAAAAAAAATCATTATATAATATTTCAGTATAAGATTGTAAGCATCAGCCTAATCATTTTTAAAAATATGTGCACTTTAACCGACTATGTATAAATAAACTCATACAATAAAAAAAGGCGTGTGTTTTTACTTATTTGAACCACAAAGTTGGTGGATTTAACTTCATAGTAATCATGAAATATTGCTTTTAATCACAAAATCTACGTGAAGTTTTTTGATTACAATAGAACAAGCATTACAGTCGTCGCAAGTCAGCTTTTTTTTGTAAACATATTCTACATCGGATATCTATGAATTATGTATGTGCTTTAAGTCGGCACTATGTGAACTCTTTCGCACACCTACCCTAGTGCGGCCGACCTTCTAACGTAATACATCGTTTGTAATGAGTTTATTGGTTCAATTACAGAGACTTTTTTGTTTTACAAAAAATGCGATTTTAATAATATAAAGTTGTTTTGTAATTTACCAAATGAAATATATCAAAAAATGGGCAAATTTCAATAACCAGTTGCGTATATTTCCCTTCCGGGCAACTGATATGAATTAATTTAATAATACGAGTAGGACTTTTCTTATTAAAGTAGTCCTCAACATAGTAATAAGCTGTACTATCATAATAGTTCTGATAAATGATTTCAATCTATGCAAGGGCATATTAGAATTCCTAAAGATGTCCATTAAAGAAAGAGAGTAAAAAAAATCCATTTAATATAAAACAAAAAGGCTACGAAATCTAGATCTCAATAAAGACTTCAGTAATCAGGTTTGAACGTCTAACCTAAGCCTCCAGAACGCGCTTCACACGAGGTGCTCAGTACTTGGAAATTTAATTGCCCTATTTCCATGCACTAAGTGCGCACTCACATCAAAGTTACAAGTGGGGGAGTAGGTTACTCGGAACTCAGCATCTTAGTCTACTACGATGTAGAACACTGTATGCTATAACCCATTTTCCAATATATTACTTACACATACTTATATTAACATTTACTAAAACTTATTCCTTAATTTTTAAGTGCATATACTTACGAGCATCATTAATAATAAGATAGCTGAAATAAACTGCATGTGCACTTGCAAGGAATATTTAACAATATGATTTGGATGATGGTTAGGTTTTTTTTTTTAAACTGACGATACAGAAATTGGTACATATTACTAGAGGAGGATTAATGTTAATGTTTAATATTAAAACTACCACGCCCCGAGTAGCGCGCCGGCGATACTTATTTGCCAATAAAAAAAAAAAGTTCTTCATAACATTGTAACAAATAAGCAACTAAAAAGTATGTAACTCAAAGTTAAATAGTAAATATCGGTGTTAAGCAGTAGCAGGGACCAAATAACCTAAATATGACATATTGACTTGCTACTTATTAAGTTGACAGTGATTGAACGTTACAATGTACTCTATTTACTGGAAGCGTGCAACTGTAAAAGAAATGGGCTGCGAACAACACGTAGACATTTTAATAGACCCTTACATAACTTACCTATTATCGAAAAAATAACCGAGTTCAAATACCGAGAGCTTGTACCACTAGTTCAACATACTAGTAGATTCAATACCATTAGTTCATTTATATAGTTATAAAAAAGTTCGATTTGACGAGGGTAAACTCTGAAACAACAACAAGTTTAAAAAGAAAATATGGACAAGTGCAAAATCTTTTCTAAATTTTCACCCTATGTTTATTATTTTTTTAAATAATCTTTCTAAATAAATAAAATTGATATCTCATAATTTCGTAAAATATATCTTGCTAATTTTCTCAAACGGTTGAATTTTTATTTTAATTATTATGTAAGTTTGTAGCTTATGGGATAAACTATGGGATAAAAAGAATGAAACATGGAACAATCCGTAAAAAGTTATAACGATATGTGTCACATTGAGATCGTCTTATTTATCGTCAATTAATCGGAAATCGTACGTATTTAACCAACGAAGCCATTTTTGCTACAGTTCTGCGAGTAGATATTGAGCGTGTAAGTGTCATACAGTGGGTGTAAGTGAAACAAAGTTTAAAATAGAGCGCGCCAACGCGTGGTCCCGTGCAGTTGGAATGGTGCCGGCGCTCGCGCGTGAGTCGACGGCTATTTATAGTGCGCTCGCGCGAAACATTCGTACAAATACCTTTATTAAAATATAAAAATTGAATCATCATATTATTTTTATTATAGGATAATAGATGGCGCGTAATTGGCAGACAGTATTATCAGATTCTCCCACAAGATGGCGTTGTTCATGATATTTTTAAATATGCTAAATGTCATATTTTATTGCAATGTCTAGAAGACGATTTAAATTATATATATACTACTATCGAATAATTTCCACGGCCAATCACAACCTTTACAAGGTACAATTTCACGAATTTATCACTCGGATTAGTCCACCTCTAGGCAGACAAAGGGTATTCAAAGTATAGAGAAAAAATATTATAAGCAACGTAGATACTGGAATATATTCTAGATTTTCATATACCCTTTCCTTATAAAACAAACTTTATAAAACTTATTCTTCTTGGCGTCTTGGTTTTTGAGACCTTGTGGAAAGCATTAAAAATACAATAAAAAAAACCGCTACAATACGCGATTTTCTAATATATCATAAAAATAACAGTAGTCAAAGTTTTAAGCAAACACAAGAAATTCTTGATTTGACGCGTAAAATTTTTCTTATTCGTTCCTATGTCACTAAATATGACGATTATTTAAGAATTTACCATTAAAAAGCTACAACTTTCTCTGGAAAAAAAATAAAATTTCTCTTTACTTACGATTTATTTATTTGAACTACAATGACAGATTTTTTATTTTAATTACTTTTATATGTCAAGGACTAAATATTGTGCACTCATTAAAGAATTGAAAAGGATGGACAGTGGGAAAAATAAGAGCAAGCATAGAGGAATAACCTTTATATTCATTTCTTTTCCATAGTTTCACTCTTAACTATGCGCTTAAGGATACGGTACACCACGCGGTATCCGCGAGGTCGTCTCACGTGGTTCTCTTGAGACGAACAATTCGATACAAAACTATTACATTTTCATATGAATAATCCATCTGCATTTCAAAAATAGACAATCCGGTACAGTCAAATACCAGTATCTACTGATTCTCATTGGTCTCCAAAATATTAACGGATCCGTCTTTGAAGAACCATAGAAAATTCAACAATTCCCAAAACGACATTTTGTTAAATTTTCATTGGTTTTCATAATTGTGTGGTTATATTTCTACGGTATCATTAATTCATAATATAGTTGTTACTCTAGAGGATACGCATTTCAGCAATTATTTCAGATTCCGGATTGCACGAAGAGGAAGTATGAAATATAGTGTTTCGTGTTAAATCAATCATTAGTCACTACGTTTCTTATAAAAGCTACACTTATTAATTAGCGAATCGATCAACATACAGTACTCTTCCAACATTCAACACGTCTATATCTCAGATAGCAAGTGTCACAATAATACGAAAATATTCAAACGGCACCATATGCACCTCAATAGTAACTGTTGCATGTAGAATTTGACAAATATCATTCAAAACATCAACATGATTAAAAAACTTACCAATTACTAATATCATCTAAAACCCTTTTAAATCCTTTTGATCACTATTTAGAGGTATTTTCGATACATGTTATTTTTTTTCAATTTTAACGTAAAACTTCAATTTATTTAAAAAAAATCAATTGCCCAATTACCAATTCAATCGTTACTTTCGTTCACACTGACGATTAATTATAAAAATATGTTTAATAACTTGTACTATTTACAACACTTGCACTGTTGGTTAATTAATACATAATTAACAAATAAGTTTAAAAAAAAAACGATAAAAAATAACATTGAAATCATTGTGATGTCTATAAATCGTTCGTAAAGTGCATTTGATAATACTAAACTCAATTGCCGTAACAAATACTATATCTTGATAATGGTCATACGAAATAGTTCACATGACGTACTGTTAAAAATACAACTAGTTTGTCATTTTCTCCCAAACTCGTAATGTAGCCGACACCTACAGTTATTTATAATAAAATAATAATTCAATAAAAAAAAGGAAAAATCTGGAGACACTGTCCCTAACGTATAACCATTCAACGCATATCATAAATCTGATGTGTAATAATAATAATAATAATTAAAGCAAAACTTAAGCAAACAAATTAAAAAAATCTCAAATATCTCATATTACTAGAAACACATGGGACGCTTAATACTTAAACAACTCTATCGTATCGTACACAAAATATGTCATTTTTTCTTACAACTACGCACGGAGCGTACGCCGCGCGTCTCCCGTACGGACTTTCAGTTCTCGCTATGACCGACAGGCGGCGCCCGCGTCGCTAATACGCGTAAACGCTTATAAACACTTGTTAGCACATCACAGATCAATACAACTCCAGCGAGATTATGTAAATCATAGCATTAAGTCTTCAGACGTATTTTAAGTAGTCGCTGTGGTTACAATAAATAAAAAAGACTCAAACCCAACTTGTCGTAGTACTATAATACTTGACGTAAGTTCATGACGTACAAAGTGATTGTGTATAGAAATTTTGCTTTTAAATTTGACGGTTGTTTATTTTTCAAAATATAAAATAACATAGTCAAGGCATATGTAACACATTAATATTAATTAAATATTGTAATTAAAATAGAAATTAATTAATTGCAACTATTGCCTCAGCGCTGTTGTATCAAAATAATTAAACTATTTATGACCGAAATAAATATATCAACCACAGTTATCTTTAGCTGTACTAATGCATTGAATGGATCAACTTTTAAGGTGTTGTGTTGTCAATTATTAAACAAAAATATGTAAGCGATATAACCTTGAAAAGGAAAGGTAAAATAATACTTTAATCTTACTTTTATAATAAATAATATTGATTAAACAAATGGAAAAATATGCCATTAGTGTCAACGGAGAAAACTTACGAACGGCAAGCAATTTCATTTGAGAAAAAAAAACATGACAAAACAGAAACTAATATCTGGTCTTGATAGAGTTAAAACCCGCACATCTAACAACATCAAGGTTCAATCAATAATGTTACCACGAACTTAGTCACAAGTCAAACGCGCAAAGAATTCATCTCAAAGCAGGTAAGGTTATGATTCACGCAATCCCGCCGAACGAGGCCTCACAACAATTACGCATACTGCATTTATTTAATTGATCAGTGTTTTATTTTTCATCTGGATACGCTAATCAATTCCTGTTTAAAATAGAAATCTAATAATAATATGCGTATATCAAATTAATTACATCGATATTCTTCTTTATCTGCTTTGTATACATACAAAGGAAAACGTATTTGTCTTTCAAAATTTGAATATATCACATGTTTATGTGCACTGCAATGATCATTAGTTTTGTAATCATGTCTAGTATTGGAAATTTAAATGTATATAAAAAACAATTAACTCACCTTGAATTAAAATAGGGATAGACGATAATAAACTCGAAAAAAAATTTAGAATAAATAAATAGTTCAAATATTGATACGGGTGATTTGTGGAGGAATGGGTATATGAGTGAATGTACTTAATGCTCAAAGTGAATGATAGTTTTCGTTCAATCATTACTATAAGTGTAGTATGCGCAACTTTTCCCACAGACTCAGACAACCCAACAGATTACGAACTCGCAGAGCGTGCACCCTTAGTACACAAATAGTTTATATCTATCATATACTTCATCACCTTAAAAAATCTACGTAACACAATATTTCTCTTATGTCTACATCAAAAGCTAATTCCAATTTGGCTTCTTTCAAGTTGAACCATAATTATGTCTTGTCATATTTAATCTACATAAGTTATATAAAAGAAATGCCTTATTTTGGTATTGCTGTTAATAAAATTCGTATATGCATATTTATTAAAATCGACACAACTACCTCTACACTCGTTTGAGCAATAACAGATTGTCTGTCGAACCGTCTACGTGTATGTATATATATATAGCTAATATCTTACATAATTATTACTTTAATTCATTTATGATTTGTGAAAAATATTTTACTGAGATCGATTTCGTATGCTCTTTAGTTTGTTCCGCCGTCTCAATACTGATTATAAATATCTATTTTATATGTAACTTAGTATTTATTGTACGGTCGACTACATTACAAATGAAACCTTAACCAATTGTATTAAGATCTATTTCGACATGAAATGCAGGCGACAGTACATTCTTAGAAGTAATAAATAAATACAAGACATAAATTAATAGTTCACCTTTTTTTTTAAACACGAGCGAAGCGCTTTCTTCAATGTGCAATGTTTGTTTCTGTTCCCCACTTCCTAAACCAATCCTCGATACGCTTAATTCTAACCGCCAACAAAAACGCCAAAAGGAAGACTAATAAAAGAAATAATAAATTTGGAAGACAAGCCGAAACATCGTAACATAACAAAACATTAAAACAATATTAACAACTTTTTTAAATAAATGCTTTTGATATGGCAACCCACTAAATATCACAATCCAATAACAATTCATTAAAGCACACCACAGTTCCGCACAACACTTCAAGTCGCGAAACAAACTTGCACATTTGTTATCAACCGACCACCACCACTCAAATGAAGAAACCAGTTCCAATACATTACCTCCCTAAAATTAGGTAATTATTTATAGAAACAGAGTATTTCTGGCAATCCCTTATAACTAGATTATCAACTTGGATAATATTTGATTTTATATGAATGTATTTAATATATATTTGTGTAACTCTCTTTGTCTATTTATATAATTTATCATTTGTACCTGTTTTGAACGTTCATTATTCAAATTCTATTAGATTGATCATCAATTTTAATATTTTAAGTGCAATATGCAAAATAATTTTACACAGTGAATCAAACATAGTTTTATAATCTCTAACATCCTGGCCGTTCTCCATGAAATATAATACCCCAAATCGTCAATTTTCATGAAAATATTAAGATTTGTACCCTTCATGATTTTACCTCATTAATAAATAATATCACTAATTTGTTTGTTTATAATTAATAATTAAGGCAGGGTCACAAACATACATTTGAGGGGTGGCGTGGACGATAACTCAAAGAGCGGCGCGCGTCAAAGCGACAAGTTGCAAGACGCGAACGACTACCCGCAAGTCGCCAGTCAATGCCACTAGCTGCAGCAGACGCGCGTGTGCAGCCAGCCGCGCGCCGCGCGTCACCGCACCCGGTCGTGTTGCGCGCGTCGCCCGTCGCGATCGTTGGCGACACGCTAAGTGTCGCTCGAAGGCCTCAAAAGAAGCCGATCAACTCCTACTCGATGTTCGTACGAGGGCCATCGATGGGCATTGTATGGAGTACCTCATCGAGGAGTTGGAGTGCCCTGAGAAAAATATTATAGCGTTACTTCCTATAATAATAGTTTTGTGCTAGAAACTAGCTTCAACTATAAATTGTCTTACTAGGTAGGTAATCAAGTGTATTAAATATAATCCTCTCGCCCTTTTATGCAGCCAAGAAAGTATTATATAAAGAATACAGCGTACTTCAAAAGACGCTGGCACAATCACGGGAATACGATAGCCATTTCTCTCTCTTATCTTAAGGAGATAATCGCTTAGAGATATTTTGTGTATACATCATTTTCAACTCCATATTATTTTAAGCAGACTATATCAAACACCACTTGTAATGTTATTAAAAGATTTTTTTATTCACCTATGGAGATGCACTTCGACCCAGCACGGCGTCTCTTTGATGGAGGTACGGGGGTAGTCCGGTCCCCAGCCCTTGACGAACGAGAGTCGAACGATGCAGAGACGTCGCAAGTCATCCACACCAATGCCGGCCGCTGCGGTCAAACCTGATGCAATATAAATCTTGCTAAACATTAGTCGGGCACCAACATGGTCAAAAGTAAGAAAAAAAATTCTCCGCCGCCCAAATATTAAAAAATTATACATCCTTAAATAGCATATACGGCCTCGCTTGGTACACATTTAGCAATTGCTTCCATGTGATGACAGAAATGGTTGACCCTCGAGAAGTCGGCCCTTAAAATCTTTTTTCAACATATTTTTTTTTTACCTTTGAAAAGGTTGGGTCCTGTTTTTGAAATGCTTTATTTCTAATAACTAGAGAGTTATAAACCTTACGTAGAACTTATAAACAGATTATAGTCATTGTTAAAATTTCTATAGATTACTTAAAAGTTTTGACAACAGATGGCACTTAATGGTAGGCAGCATCATTAAGAACTTTTTGTTATGAAAATATTTATTTATCATAACTATTAATTATACACAACGATGACACGGCTACGTAGCTGCAACTCCGCGAATGTTTCATCACGTGAATCGCTCGTTCTTTTGCATACTCTACCTATAAATTTTTGAGGGCCAGAAGTATTCTAGACGAACACGCGTCACCATCTACATCCCATTGTCACTTAACATCAAGTGAAATCGAAGCAGTGTTAGCCCATAAGCGAACAAAACTTTATCCTCTCGCATTCTTTACATGTCAACCCTTGCCTATAAAGATGTAGGAGATGCAAAACGATGAATGAATTGTTAAATTATGAACTATATTAGAAAGCAAAACATCATACACTTATTCATGCCAGGGTGCGCTGGCTGTATATGGCCTGCGACGGCCGCCGCCTGCGCAGCCGCCGCCGCCTGCGCGGTAGCGGCCTGCGTCTGCATCTGTCTATGGCACTGACGTAAGTCGAACACCTGTACAAGTAAAAAATCGTACTGTAAAGTTAGTATTTTTCTAAAACACTATTTTAAAACAGACACTGTCACTTACATAAACCGTCTTGGTGGGTATCAGGAGTAGATTGTCTATAGGAAATGCACAAGCTCGTAAATATCTACTTAAATCATAGAGGTGGAAAGTACAATATGTGATTTGTTTATACATTTCATTTTCATCATCATCTGAACAAATTGTGATAATGACGATTATCTGAATTTAGTTCAAACCGTTGCTTGTTGGCTTGAATGGTGGTACCTTCACTGTATCAACACCAGTAGCAGTATACAATATTCACACATTACAAACACTGAAGTCAGACCTAAAACACGGTTCCGTACCTTTCTGAACCTTAGCTACCTACGCTACGTCGCGGCGGAAACATGCATTTTCAAATATGTTATTTATTACTTTTTAGTATAGTTTGAAATCAAGCGCAACAGAGTGAACTGCGCTGTAATAAATTAATTCGCCATAATCACTAATAAACATCTCCTATGAGTGGGAATGTCTAAGTGGTATGCTACAATTACTATAACCCATGAGAGAGGACAGGGGAGTGTAAAGGGTTAAATTTTCATCTCTTGACTGTACTAATCATTTTTTTTTAACACTTAATCTTAGTATCATCCGATCACATAGTTCTCCGTTTCTCTTTTAAATACCTTAATACAAGCGGAGGGGTAAATTTTGTGTACAGCATCACCAGGGGCGCGACCCGCCTCCCTATCCAGGTAGTAGGACTGCACGAAGACAGAGTGGTCGGACAGGCAGCGCAGCCACACATCGCCCTCGCCCCGCAGATCCAACTGCACGCCCTTCCCGATGTGCAACCTGTTAACAATAAAATTATAAAGAACCCCATATCAAGTGATAGTACCATCATACAAACTGACAAGCCTGGCTCTGTCTTTAGTAGACATTGATGCGAACTGACAGAATATTGTCAAGACTATCACTATAACTATGCCCTGACACGTCTAACAGGGAGGTCCTGAGTTCGATTCTATAGTCACGTGAGTAGTGGAGTCTTGGCGATGGTAAGTTTTTTTCAAGCCTGCCTGACTGGCTACCACCCACAATGTAAATCTGTTGCTAAAATAGCGTTGCTGTATTGCAGCAATTATGCATATGAGTGCCAGAATATTCTGAGCAAACAGGCTTCTCCATCTACATACAATGACGCATCTTTCACCCTCTCTCATTACTAACTTTGCTCGACGCTAAACAGGCGAGGCAGTGATATACACCTACACTCCTCCATAAAAGAAACCTTATGTCTCTTAAACTAAAATATAGCAACTCTTTTACTCATTGACCCACCTTGCTCGCTCACTCTGTTCTGTCCGATGAACATTACTTAGTGCACCTAAACAAAATCGATTCCCGCCAGATGGATCCACGTAGCCATCCACCTAAAAAAATAATAATTTAAAAACGGAACACGCAATTTTAATTTAAAAATTCAAAAAAAACATATCTACATTACACTCACAGTGACATTAGGCCTGCTCGACGGGACCTTGAATGTTTCACCAACTTGCGTGTCGAGTTCAAAATATGCAACGGAGCACCAATATTCCGGCGCAGGTTGACTAGACAGTAGTCCGCCTGGGTTGCCATTATCTAAAATTTAAAATATGCAATTTTCAACAATCAAATGATAACATTATTAAATATATAGGAAACGTGAACCATTTACTCATCTAATTTACATTAATGGTGATTATTATATTGTATTTTATAATCTGGAGAGAAATTCCAATCATAGGATTCGTTATAAATTATTTACAGAGCTATAAATGTAGACTATGGTGAATATTCATAATATAAAAAACAGTATTCTTAATTTAGTATTATAAAGTTGTTAGTTATGAGTTACATAATGAAAATGTTACATTAAATAGTGATAACATCATTACAGTAATGGTGGTGGTGTGGCGGCGCGTCGACGGGCACCGGAGGGGCGGCGGGGGGCGGCGCGAGGCTCTGCGTGTACGTGAGGGTATTGTTACCTGTCCAAGTGCCTACAATAATAATACGTAAAGTTTAGATAAAGACGGAAGAAAAACGCTTTATTAATTATTCACACATTCTACTTCCATCATATTTTTCTTAACAATGGATGGTGACAGGGTTTGTCAAACTCACCAGGCTTGCTGTCACCGTCTATTTCAATCTGCTGTTATAACGCCAGATTGAAATACTTAATTAAAATACTATATTACTTTGTTACGGGAGTCATACATTAGAGCCGACGCATTCTCGGCGAACACACCTTCAACATTTATGACTTCGTTGACACTTAACATCATGTATCAATAGAGGTCAAGTTTTAGCCCATTACCGATAAAACTACTGTTTTTTGTAATGTCAACCATATTGCAAAATAAATGGTATAAAGCAGACATAATAAAATAGCGCCATGTGCTTAGTGTTCCCCTCGCCCTCCTCCTCCCTAGTTAGATCTTACCTATATTATCACTCACATCATTATCATCAGCCTGCGTCAAATCATTGTTGCTGTTATAGACCTCTCGCGAGAAACGCTACTAACCAGAGATCTGGTGCATGCACATCCATTTGCTGTCATTAGCCATGAACATATTGCCACTTGATCAGGTTATTTCATCTGCTATAGGCGAATACATGACAGAGGTTGTAGATTGTATAGCACTCTTGCCTAAAATATTCTGGTTGTCACATGTATGACTGCCAGAATACAGCAATGCTATTACTACAGCAGATTAATGTTGTGAGTAAGAGCTAACCATGCAGGTTCAAAGAAAATCCATCCACAGTAAATTGTAAACAACTGCCCATCCCACGGACACAATCAATCTAGATTTAGATAGAGTCAAGGTTTCACTCGTGGGTCTATTTAAAAATTATTAAATACATTAAAAGTAACATACCTTGTTGATGCTGATTTTGAGTGCGATGCGGCAGAGGGCTGGGCTGCGGTGCGGGACTGGTAGCATTGGCGAAGCCGTTTTGCTGGCTCTCCACCGACACAGGTTGCGCACCTGGCACCGTGCCGACCGATGACACCGCCGGGACCGTTACTGTGCCAGCTACAATAAAAAATTAAGATTACATTTGCATCGAACATCAAATAATATAACACCTTTTACTAAATTTAACTTGGTTTAATCAGATGAAATTGTGGTCATGTGTTAGGCCATAACTGACAAACTAAGTAAGTCAAATAAGTAAATTAAATTATAAGCATCATATATATCAATATTATATGAAATCACATTAAATGTATAAATCTGTTCCTTAAGTTATTATATTTAACACAGAATTCATTAATATAATAATATTATTTACCAGACATAGTCTGCGTCATTTGACTATCTGCAGAAGGTTGGTCATTTGTGAAGAAAGTGGTACTGGTTCCATCTATAAGTGGCGTAGTATTTCCTGGAGACATACTGACTGGCATGGCAGCTAGAAATTAACAATATACTATATATAACGTAACACAATAGTAATGTTACTGTAACGAAAAACAAAAATATTGAAACTAAAAAATTATCGAGGCTATTAATCGTGCAAATTAAAACAAAGCTTACAATGATTCATTCTCTTAGGCAGCCACATCGCACGCGCATCCATTGTATCGGGAGGCTCCAATTTAGGCGCTAGGGCCCTTTGTTGTTGGCCCAAAACCATTTGCTGCGGACTCTGTATAGACATTCCTTGACTTATATTTGGCATCTGTGGTGTTCCTGGAGACATCTGTGTGGGAGCTGACGCCATTCGTGGTGACGCCATTTGCGGGACATTCGTCCCCATTTGCGGAGTCCCGGGTCCCATTTGGGGTGGGCCCGGGACCATCTGCGGTGTTCCGGGTCCCATTTGCGGAGTTCCAGGCCCCATCTGGGGCGTTCCAGGTCCCATTTGCGGCGTGCCCGGACCCATCTGCGGGCTAACTTGCATAGGGCCACCTTGGTGATTTGTGAGCATTTGTTGTGCGCTTGGGGAGTGAACCATTTGTTGAGTAAGCTGTGGCGGCCCGCCGGGCGGTCGGATCGGTGGGCGCGGCCCGTGCGGTGAAAACATGTTCGCAACGCTCTCTGGCGCTATTGAGACGGGAAAAGCGAAATAAAATTAACATGCTTTGCAACATAAAATGTTTTAAAACAAAACAAAACTTATGTACAAATAAAATAAATAGATATACATAAAAAAAACTATAGAGACACTTACTTTGACCCTGATTAATAATTAAGTTCGTCGTCTGGAATTGCTGGTGATGATGTGGTAAGGTCGTGTGATGGTGCCTGGGACTTGTCGCGTGGTGCTGAATGGTCACCAGTTCCCCCGTGTCCATGTCCATGCCGTTGCCGCTGAGACCTGCCGTGTATTCATCTTTCACTAATCTACTGGGTCCTGATTGGAGTGTAAGACCAGAGAGATCTGAAATGATCAACATTTCCTATAACTACACCTATAGGCACCGCATGAGTTCAGTTTTGTTTTGTCATTCCCTTTAATATTGTCTGGTCATTAAACAAAGAGAGCTGTTTAACAATTTTTAAACACAAAATTTGTTGTCTCTCACTGCATATTAATTAATTATTGCTTGCATAAGAACTACAAAAATAGTGAATAATTATCAATGGTAAATCATTTTTCTCCTTTATTATATAAACTCTCATTATGAAATACCTACCAATTCCAGGTGACACCACTCTCTCATAGTGGTAAGGGTTAACACAAACAGAGTCGCATTTGAGATCGAAAGCAAATTGACAAAACTTAACGTGTTTCAGCTCATTCTTGTGAAGATCGGGCCAACGCCATATACGTGCATAAATCACATGTGGAAATCCTTTTCGGCCCGCAACCTGCAATACCAATGTAATTTACAAGAGCATCATAATTCAATACCTAATAATAACTGAAAACATGTTTATTTCTATTTATCAATTCATTTACTATTTGAAATAGACATAAAGAATGAAAATATGAAAAAAAAACTGTTATTACAGTAAACAGTTCATAAAATCAATGTTTTTTTTTTTATATCTATAGGGACCATAGTAATGACACCCATAAAGTTTGATTAACTATGTCATTGTACAAGTTTCATTAAAAAATAAAATTGAATTTATTTAACATTTAAGTACTTAGGCTAATTATTTAAAATTTTTGTTTATTGGTTATAGGCTACTACTTGACCTCGATTGTAACTGATGGTATGTGACAATGAGGCTGTCCATTGTGAAGGGTGTTCACCCAGAATACAGACTTACATTTTACTTCTAGAAAATAGCAATGCTGTTATTGTAACAGATTAACATGGAGAATTTTTAAAACCCTACCACCATTCAGTCTCGGCTATTCCTGTTGCCCACAAATCACAACTAGAACCAGCACATTAGAAAGAAAGACATATGTTTAACTATAAAGAAAATGCACAGATAATTGTATCTGTGCATTGGACTAATATGTTGTATTAAATACCTGTAAACGTCCATCAAGGGTCCTTTGTATTGTAACACATTTGCTTGGGTGTGCTCCGTTTGTTGTAATAGCTGTTATCAATGAATCCAGTTCATCTCTTTTCTCCTTCAGTTTCTTTACAAGCGATTCTATGGCACGTTTTGAAAAACCCTCACTCTCTCCACCTTGTCTATGACACATAAGGGAGTGAACTATACTAAGACAGGCATCAGCAGAAGTTGGAGCTGTAGTATTCATGGCTAAAATATAAAAGAATTATAATTATAATTCACTAGTTTCATTTATTGCGTTGTAACAAAGAAATCCATACTTAAATTCCAGAGCCGCACCCTTTTAACCATTCTGGGCTAGATACCACCCTTAACCTAAATGAACACTATATTAGTATTACTGTGTTCTGGTGGTCTAACATGTGAACCGGATAATTCTGAGAGCATACTACACCATCTTCACCTCATTGTCACTTAACATGATGTAAAATTGAGGTCAAGTATTAGCTCATTGTCAACAAGAAATTAAGCACTGACATTAAATAAACAAAATGTAAATACTTTTCTTAACTGTTTATTCTAAAATACTCTGATTCATCATTTTTATGATTCAAACTTGTCTATATTTTAATATTATAAATGACAAGACAATACATTCACCTGATGACAAGTGATACATCCTACTTATATGTGCTAGGGAAGACATTTAAACAATAAAATTCAGCGATGTCCTGCAAGGATGAACAAACACCAACGCTGGATGAAATTAAAAAAATTATAATAAACAATAACTTTATAATTTAAATAATTTAATACAAAAACAAATTTAACATAGTGCCCTAATTTATAATAACACTATACATAAGATCTTTAATCATACTCTGTTTATAATGAATTTTCATAACACAAGATGAAGGAAAATGTTATTTTAATTTATATATATGTGGACATAAACTTGAGCCAAAAAACATATTTATGTTTTAAAAATAATAAAATATATGTTAAAAAGTGAGGTAAGCAGGCTAATAAAGCAGTTTAAAATGTCGAAGTTGGGCAATTAAATTACTTAAAATCTGTAAGTATTTCAGTAGCTAACAAAACTGTTATAAACATGATATTTGATTCAAGCTTCCATAAAAAACTACAAAAATTATTATTAATCAGGTACAACTTAAGTTTAAATGATTTTGAAATCATTATGTATCTATCAGTGTAAACAAATACATTATAAATATTTTAGGGTTAAAATATAATAAATATGTCTATATCAAACCATGATTATTTACACCAAAAATCTAATACCCATTTTTAAACAACAACGTTACCCAATTCCTAAATTCTGCATATTTTTTAATAATTTTGTACATAATGAATTACTCTTATACTATTAGCATTTGATTTAACATAAGCCTGTAATTTTACGTCTATTAATAACAACAAAAGAAAATTTACACATCAGTTTATAAATATTAGTATTATTAATAGTTCTCCACGATTAAGTATAATTTCATTCAAAAACATAATATAATTTGTGAATATTATTATTAAGTTTACTGATAATTAAAGATGAAAGAAACTATGATCGTTAGAAAATATAATTATTAGATAAACAAAATCATTAATATGACATATAACATTATTACCTGAGTATTAAATACAATATATCGCCAGTTTTTATTAGCAGGGCACTGAAAATATAGTTCTAAATTCATCGATAATTATAAAAATTGATTTCCTTTATTCTAAGATGATACCAAAACAGAATACGACATTTTAGTATTCCATAGGCTATATAGAAATAGAAAACATTGCCAGTGTAAATGAACTGTCTATGGACCAAAATTTTTGTGAAAAATTGAGGGAACGAAAAGTAGCAATTGTAAATATATTTATGCAATAGAAAAAATTGTTATCTGTATTAAAATGTTATAGGCATGTATTAACTATGTGACTTTCAAGTAACAACAGCTTATATGTTCATTTCGATGTAAAGAGAAATATTTTTTTATATGGGGTCGTTAGTATACAAAGTTTAGAATCCGTTGATGTGCATGATAACCAAAAAAGAAGCTTTTATTTTCTTATTTTTATTCCTCGACATATTATCATGTTTATATTATATGGAGCATATTATATAAGGTATTATAATTATAGTAATGCAACCGTAATAGTGTTATCACCTTAAAGATGTTACATAGTTCTTAATACTGGAACTCTCTAACCTTTACACACAACTATTTGGCAATAGAAATACATACTGAAATGATACTTAATTAACTACGCGATAGAGGAAAAATAGCCATTGAGAAAATGGTTAAACTAAAACAAGAATTATTTTCACTTTATGAATTTTACTATACGAATTTCGCTTTCATAACTAGTATTAAAGGTTATTGGCCGAAACAAAATAGATTATTACATTTATACCGAAATATAAAAAAATGTTTCATTAATTTATTGATAATGCTTAAAAGGAACGTAGAAAGTTTTTATTTCGTGGAGGCTGACATTGACAGCAAATTTTGACAAATTTTCGTTTTCAATTTTTGATGGTAATTAAAAACGGGTCAAAATACTTAGAAGTTTTTGAGTTTGTTTAATTTGTGATACTAATGCGTGCAATAATAATATCCCATTTGATCTATAACTAATAATTAATGAAGTGGGTGGATTTTAATGATTAATTAACCAGTCTTATTCTGTGTCATGCCTACAAAGTCGACGAATCTTGTTGATAATGAAAAATGAAGGGTGTCTATAGCTTTCCACCAGATCGTGAAGGGATGACACATAAACCGATCATAACATGTAAGTTTAGGAGCTTTATTTGATGGTTAAATTACAAGAAGTATTAGACAGATAATAACTCACTTTTCTTTAAGAATGGCTGTAATCAACGCAGCAGATTTAATATATTCAGTTTTAAGGTCATTATTATTTAAAATAAATAATAGTTTGTATCTATTAATACACATTTTTTATCACAAAAGTAAATGTTAAATTTAAATCTTAATAAAAGATTCACAGTAATTAGGACTGTTACAAAAATTCAGGTGCAGGAGATTGGAACTTATTTTGCACCTTAGAGGCACCTTTAGTTGCTGCAATACCTCAAGATTCCTGTGAATGGAGAAGATCATATGGACGCATAACAAAGTCTGTGTTTTTAGAAGCATCCTTTACTAAGTATAACAAGGATAAAGTGCAATCAGAATTGAATCTCCTAAAGCGCCCAATATTACATATATATTGGACTGATTGTGTGGTAAGTCTGACTTTGTTGTAATAATTATAATTATTTTCTGTGCACACAAGCTTATCAACATTTACTTATTTTTAATGAGGAAACATATGTAACACCATGAAGAGAGTTTTAAATAAAATTTAACCATCCTTCATCATTATCACAAAATCCTGAAACTGTTTCAGGATATAGAATATTATAAGACTACTCTAAGGGAAGAAGTAGAATCATGGCTCAAGCAAATGGAAAAGAATGGTATAACAGATTGGATGATAGTGTTAGTAGAAACTTATGATATACGGAAGGCTAATAAGTTACTACCACGGACAACAGTATTAGACAAGATAAAGGGAGATTTTGCCGGGAAGCAAACAGAGGATAGATTTCTTTCTGTTATCAATCCTATAAAATCAGAGGCTCGCAGTGCTGACTCTTGGCGTTCGTTAGTAGCTAAAATAAGGCATTTTGTGTTGGTAGCTTATAATAAAGCTTTGATAAAGTTTGAAGAGTATATGAGAGAACAAAGAGAGAAACGCAATGATCCAGAGTGGGACTTTTGTTCATATTTTATTTTACAGGTAAAGATAAAAATTTAAATAAATACATAACATCTATACAATTTAACTTTGATTTAGCCTACATAGAAAGCCAGGAGGAAAGAACTTAGTGATTTGATTATTTTAGTTCCATCAAAAACAGTTCTACACTCAATCTATATCTTCTAATTGTAGTTCTGTGTACTTGTTTAAAGTAAGTTTGAAAGTAGTGTTCCTAATGTAAGAAAATTGAGATCAATAACCAAGCTAAAATGCTGAAGTATAAATTTTTAATAGTGTAACTAAGGTATTTTATTTATTTGCACACAAGTTGAAATCATTTAACTTGTGTATAAATATCTCTAGGCTGGGAGAATGCTAAGATAAAGAAGAAAAAGGCATGCAAGTTAAAATCTATTGATTTAATTATGTATTAAATTACAGGAACAATTAGCATTTGTGCTTGAAATGCTAGGTTTATATGAAGAAGCTCTAGTCCAATATGATGAGTTAGATGCTCTGTTTTCACAATTTGTGCTCAATTCAAATGTTGCTGAGAGTCCAAAGTGGCTTGACACATTTAGACAACCAATTACTTCCTGGCAGGCGGTTAGACTGACAGCTTTGGTTCCACAACATTTAAGAGAGCTTATAATTAAGAAGAAAGCATCTTTGTTGGACTTCAGAAGTTATCTGTACCAACGCCAAAGTGCCATGTTATTATTAATGTATAAACCTTGGGAGGTAAGTCCAAAACTATTTATGTTTACTAACAAGTGTTTGCAATAGACAATGGTTTCTCTTATATATATTATAATTAACACTGTAAATTTAATCTTGTTGTTATATTAATTAATACTAATCACAACCAAGTCAAAATAAAGAAACTAAAGAAAATGTAATTAGACAGTATAAATGCCTCAACAGTAAAAGAGCAATCATAATTGTCAGTTTCCACTGTAATTACACCTAATTAATGTTGTAATCAGAGTGTGTAGAATTGTATCAGGATTAATATATAGATAATGAATTAGAAAAAATACCAGATAAACATTGGCTTATTAACCATGTATTTTCTTTATGCTTAACCATCTGTTAAATGCTATCATTGCTATACAAGGATTTAACATAAGTTATTTAGCACCTTGTTTTGATACTGGTATTATAAAAAAGAAATATCTTGTCAAAGTAAAAAATAATTATGTATTTTTTTATTAAATTTACAAGTAAACAGATATAATACACATTTTTACAGAATAATGCTTTTGCTTTGTTACTTCTGTACTATTAATTTCTGCATATATTATTATATTTTAGCATAATTAATAATACATGTTTTACGTGGGAGAAATGTCTTCATCACACATCTGGCTATATTCTCACGAAGGCATGGATACTTCATAGGGCTTGCATTAACTAAAACTCTTACCATGTTCCTACACCACAGGAATACATACACATTAGCGTACACGCTTTGTAAAATAAATAAAAATTTCCATCATGATAAAAATAAATATAGATAATACGATATTTATATAGTAATCACATTATTATCTTACCAGATCGCATCTCGTTGCTTGAGCACAGTGCACAACACGTTAGTTGAGTTGTCACTGTTAGGCGCGAGTGCGGTGGAAGGGGCGGCCGCTTGTTGGGCGCAGTTGGCGTGCGCGGAGACGCTGCGTGCATGCGAACGGCTCGCCGCGTCCGCCTCCGCCCCCGGCTGTAATGCGGTGGAATTGTGTACTGCTACGCAAGCCCCCTTGTTGCATAATGCTAAGGATAAGGTATAATAAATAAATCACTAATCTCAATCAACCTGACGATAATTTAAGATTTTTTACTAATGTGTTGCAATTCTGAGGGCTGCTCTTAAATGTAAATAATTATTTTAAACAAATTGAATACATATTGTATAAATCGTAAATTTAATTAGAAATATTTGCATTTTAAATCTACCTTCATTATTCTATTCTATTCTAGGTTAAAATTATTAATTTGTTACATAATTCATGGGCATATAAAAGCATGTTTATTCTATTACCTGCCAGCTACAAGATATCTTGCTAGTGGTGCAAGTTCAGATCTTCTACAAATTGGTATTTGAGTTAGGAATTATTAGAAATTATAAATGTAAAATGTACACAGTGTAGAAAACGTATTTATCAATTTGTTATTAAAACTATTAAAAATACAATTTAGTCAATGAGATCACAGCATCGTATTATTAAAATAAAACTATGGGAAACAAGCCAAGACGAGCTATATTTGTGTGGCAGTCAATAGGTTAAACTTTCCAATCCCACAAGATCTTAACAAACTTACAACAAATTTGTATAAAAATTCACAGAAGAATAATCAACTCTTACAGTTACACGAGTTAGGAAAGTTGTGTGGCCTTTTACCTGGATCACCAGATCCTACTTCTGAACAACTTCATTTAGTGGTGATGTTATCAGCGGGGATGGGCGACAGTGAAACAAATAATGCACAGCCAACACCCACCGACAGGCTAAAAGAAGCATTATGCAGTAAATCAAGCTTCCAGCAGTATTATCTTGAACTAGCAGAGCTGGCAATGGGTACTTACAAGCATATTGGAAGATTGAGGTTTGTATAGAAATGGACAAATTTCAAAAAGTGAAATATTTTCATTACTGTATAAGTAAAGAAAGTGTCTTAGCGTTATATACAAAATAATATAAGGCAGAGAAGAGAATATAGTACCATACATACGGTTTTGCACGTTGGTTAAGACATATGACAAAGATTGGCTGGGTTTGTTTTTGTAGAGCGTTTTCTCTGCTGCATAGAACTCGGAGACTTTCAAAATGGCGATTGACAAAAATAACCTTTTACAAAACCGAACATATCTGAATATATTGCTTATGTTCCCGACGTTACTAATCAAATGCCTGTTACTGTAGTATATCTTGGCATCCATTCTAAATATTGAAAGTGGATTAATGTTTTCTTTGGTTTTCTCTTTAACAGATTCGCACGGCAAATAGGTCGGGACCTGGCGTGTTTTTACTCTGAGCTGGGTGAGACGGGCAAAGCTGTAGTATTTCTCACAGACGCGTTACGCTCGTACGAGGAACAAGGCTGGAAGGACCTCGCCGCGCAGACGCGACTCGAACTTGTAGCGGCCGCTAAGAAGATGAACGATGTAGATAGGTAAATTATGTAATTAAATTTTCCTATTAAAATTACTATAATAATAAGAAAATGTTATGACGGTTTAAGTATATTTAACTATACTTCGTTCCCCTGTATGTAAAATCATAAAATAGTACCTTAATTTGTTCATGTAATAGGTAATAGAGATATCTTAGACAGAAATAAATTAATTATATTTCATGCCACCAATTTTTAAAGTATAACGTGATAATGAGTCAATTTATAATAATTATTTTTTTAATTTTACCATAGCCTGATTGTAGCATACAGTTTTTTGACGCGATTCTCTTCCTCGTATATATTGTATTTGCATTTTATATAACGTTTCAGATATACAAAACTGTCAGCTAGAATAGCAAGCACTGCAGAATTGGAAATTCTAGTCAGAAATTTCTACTTTGAAGAGATGATGAAAACTATCCGGGACAATCTCTCCGATAAAAGCGACCCAGTACTAACCGAGCTTAACGACTGTTTCAAAATAATCTCCGCGACATTACTGCCGTCCGAACGTGGTGTTTATATCACTGATAATAAAGTTCAATGTCTATTGGTCGTGGAAAGCTATCTACCTAAAACCGCATTATGCACCCGGGCTGCTATAAGTACAGAAATATGTAAAGAGGACAAACAGACTGAGAAACGGACGCCGGTCAGAAGTTATAAGACTGATTTAAGTGTTAATGGTAGTGTAGGTACGCAGATTAATTCACCGAAAAAATCGGCCGCAGATGTTTCCATCGATAATGATGCTAGTAATTTAATAACAAGGTGAGTAATAAATTTTCTACATATTTTACCAGTTTTATCTATAATATTTCGTTTATTTTAATTTTCTTACGTATGTTCAAGAATATTGTTTCAAACAAAGAAATAAGATAGTTTCTCTGAAATAATACATCATTTTGTTTTCAGTATAAGACTGGACGATTTAAAACCAAAAAATCCCTTACTAAATCCACTACACTTTATCTCTAAATTGCACTACAAAGAAGATAAGAGCCTTCAAAAAACTACAGTCGAGTGCCAAAACCCTAAAGTAACATTAAAACGATCTGAAAGTACCAAATACAGAAAACCCTCCGTTACTGTAAGAAATAATTTCGAGAGTGCCCTCTCTAGCGATAATATAGTACTTACACCAGGAACTAATGAAATATGTTTAGAGTACATTGCAAATAAATGTGGTATTTTTAAACTTGGCCAAGTTTCCTTGCTTGTGGAGGGAAAATTGGAGTTTTTATCTAATGCCCTAATAAGCAACAAAATGGGTTATGAAGTGGTAACACAAGGTATAAATGTATTCTTAAATAAAGTAGAACCAAAGAGGGATCTTGTTGCTGGGTTGGAGCATGACATGGAGTTAGTTGTCGCTAGTGGAAGTTCTTGTATTCAAGAGGTAATTGTATTATAATAGTCTGTCTCACAATATAGCGTAACTGAAACTTGACACTAGTTTGACAATTCAATCTATCATTGATAAAATATTAAGATACATGAAAAGGACACATTTTTCACACTTTTAATAAGTGAAATATAATTCAACTCACTACAAATTTCGCTTACTAATAAACTGGGCTATGACGGCGAACTTGGAAGTTTTAATTAAAAGGTATATAGTTAATACTTAAACTAAAAATATTTATTATAGAACGCATCGATTCATTTAAAAACTTCGACGGGTCTGCTAATCCGGTTCGCAAAAGAACTGTCGCCAATGTCTAGGGAGCTGGACATCGCGATACCGGCATGCGGGCCGTTCGCGAGCACGCGCGTGCCGCTGCGACTGTTCGCTAGCTTGCAGCCGAGGAGGGAGAAGACTGTTGAGCATACTGTAAGTATACCGACTGACAAAACAATCATTTATATATATACTTATAGCCATATATGTGATTATTGTTAAAATTAATTTTCTTTATAGAAGCAATATAGAGTGAAGTTAAATTAATTAATAATAGTTCGTGCAATCATTTTTAGATGATGTAGATGATGCTTATATAGGTGCATATTTAACATTTTGAATTGCCCTATAGACATGCTACCGAATACATATTTCCACATATAAAACATTGTTTATGCTCATGTTTGTAATAAATAGTACTTCATAATCAAATTTTTTATTTCATAATTAATGAATTAGCATTTGACTAAAGAAATCTGCATTATTATGGCGATGGACTCAACAATTATTAAATTCGTTATGAATGTTTTATACTGTTACACTATATATAAATATATATAATTATTTAAGAATTAAATTTAGGAACAGTGAAAAACACTAGTTTTTAAGCAAGGGAACGTTAAAAATTTAATTAATTTATTGCGATGATTATAGGTGTGGTTAAATTGTCCATGGTGGGAGGCGGTGACGGAAGTACCCTTGCACTTCTCTCCACCCATGATCGCCTCGTGGCGCCTTCACACGTCCAACACGAGGAAGTTTGTCCACGTGACGGTTAAGTCAACGGTCGCCCATCTCATTCAGTTCACGTTGCTTGATCCTAAGCTAGAATGTGACGGAAACACAACGCTGTCGGATTTGAACCCCAAGAGTGCGCGGGATACGGTGAGATATATATTGTTTTAATGGCTGTGGTCTAACATTTGACTTCTATTTCACCTAATTTTAAGTGATAATGAGGCCGTAGATAGTAGAGCGTGGTCGCCTAAAATGTTCTGGATCTCACATGTGTGACAGCCGAAACATATTAATGGTGTTATGATGGCAGACTGAAATAGAGGGTAGCAGCTAACCTTTATAAAAACTTACACCATCCAGACTCCAATACTCATGTGGCTCGAAAATTGAACCCAGAATTCTTACGGTACAAGGCAAGCAATAAACCATTACGCCACCGAGGCAGTATAAAAAATTAATTTTTACAATAATATGTCTACCTTCTATGACTACCTTGAACTTAATGTCAATAAAAATTTTGTTTGCGCTATTTCATTTTATATTTATTATGTTAATTTAGAGAATAGTACTATTTTATTATTTCCTTTGGTGTGGTGGAGCATTATATTTAGCATAATTAAACTTCGCTAATGGAATTCTCGAGGTAACAAGACATCATTAAATCAGTAATAAGAAAGCAGGGTGATATATAAATATCTCAAGTAGCCCATTACTGTGGAAAATAATCACTTCACGTTAATAACATTTATTTATAGTACTACATTAAATACTAGTTACTGAATGTCATTGTGCATTTTACGTTTATAGGTCGTCGCATCAGATGGAACAACTGCATCTTTCATGTGGGAATTGCTCAAAGATCCATTGGTGAAAGCGGGGCCCATGAAGGCGATATTCACAGTACAATATCGTCCACCGCACTCAGAAACACCTCTAAGATCTTTCGTCTGTCCATTCGACATACAGGACTATACAACTTTATTTGTTATAAGAACAAAACTGGAACCCACCAAGGGTTCAGAGTTTTGTAGAGCTTCCCAAGTTTATTGCATGCAACTGAGTGTGCATAGAGTAAGTATTATTTTTGTATGAAAATTACTTTTAAATATACACACATCAAATAGGTCTAAGAAACACATACTATTTCAAATTATTAATCAATTATTATATCATTTCTTACCAAGTAGGTAATATCTATGTAAACTTTTTTGACAAGGAGGTCATACTGGCTGGTTGTAAAAAAAATTCCAGTACTAGTTGTTTTTCTTTTCACAAATTCAAAAGCGAATGCATTTGTTCGAATTTTATAACGTACACTGTATCAATTTTATGATTTAAACAATAATTTGAAAAAAGTTTTAAACAAATTTAGATGTCGAGACATTGTTTTACATCATGGAGCGACGTTATTTGAAAGCAGATGAAAGGCAAAAAACGGTACAGATGCAACATCTCTACAGTTTTTTGCCTTTCATTCGTTTATTAACTAAATTTTTTTTAAATAATATACTTACAGGTCAACGAAACTGAATTTACGTCTCTCATGTATGAAGTGTTAGCTGATCAAACTATGTGGGTCGTATTGGGGCGAACTGCAGGTATTTCAGCGAAATATATGTTGTAGTAAATATATAAATAATTTTTAAATGAAAAATATAGTCCTTGAAAATCTTTCTCTGTACTTCATTTACGTTTCAAAATGTATGTAAACAAAAGAATCTTTGAGAACCCTAAAGTTAGTCATTCCAATTATAACAATCATATTATTTTGCATTGCAATATTAATTTGTAATATTGTGTTATACACTATTTCATTACAATTAGTATTTTTTTGTTCATGGATCTTTCACCAAAGGCAGTTCATTATAAAATCGCAAAAAGTAATTTAATATTGGCTTGACTGGCTCATTGGTGTTATGCTAGTAACTTCTGCCTCTTACACAAGCGGTCGCGGGTTCGATCCCGCTCAGGACAAACATGTAATGAACATTTATGTTTGTTATTTCTGGTTGTTTATCTATATTATATTAAGTATTAATTTTAAAATATATTTGTATGTGTATTGGTCTTTGATAACCCATACTACTGGTACTTGACTACCTATTTTGGGATCATAGTATTGTGTGCAAAATGTCCCGGATATTTATTTAGTGCTCACAACTTGCAGGGGTGATAACTATGGATGGTGCGTCACCAGAATCACAGCTGGTGACCCTGGACGTGATGCCACTCGTAGCTGGCTATTTGCCGCTACCCACTGTCAGACTGTCCAAGTACATCGCGGCTAACACAAAAGGTAAAAAGCTCTGAAAGATAACTTTTAAGTTTTATAACATCATGAATAATCATTTATTTTTATTTTTTGCTAAAGCTTAGACTGTATTGCCAAAGTCCTGTAACCGAAATTAACTTTTTATATAAAAACCAATCAGTCCTGTTTCTTCTTATACCTGTATTTATTTAAAAGAAAATAGTACCCTGCTCTGATAAAATGTCTTTTTGAACTTATTTGATGTATATAATATCAACTCTCTATGCCCTACTAATCCCATCATTGTGTAAATTAGGATGAGAAGCATGTAATAACATATCCGATATATACATAAACTTCACTACTTAATATGTAATTATTAAATCAAATCTTTGTAATCAGACATCTTATACAACTTGGTCGGAGATTTTATGTGAACATAATTATTTGTTACCTTTAAAGATCCTAAAAAGGACATCTCAGCCCATCCGCGCCTGGAGCCTTTCAGCCCGGGTCAGGTATATCACGCGGGTAAGGCCACGCAAGTTCACGTGTTACCACCTGCGCCCAAGGATCACCTCGACGCAATGGCTTGAACAACTCACTTCCATACTCAAGTATTGACATAGGTAAGAGAATGATAAAACTGTTGATTGAGATGCAATTCTTATAATGTTCATACAAATTTTATAGCAATATATGTAACTTGAAAAATATAGTAAAAGATCGAAAATAAATGCTGCTTCTTAATATTCAGTATCACATGTAGTATTCATTATACTAATATATAGAACTCTTTTTGTTAATTAGTATTAATTAAATGAATCCTTATAAAATGCAAATATGTTAAGCAAATAGCCTTATGATACTCATTAGTTAAAAGCTTTTGAAAGACAATTGATTTTTAAGTCACTGAAGTGTGAATTCAGTTTAAATATTTTTGTGATTAAAACTTTGTAGTGTCATGTGTGATATTGTGGTAGTCACTTTTCTGAAATGATTATTGCTCTTGTTTGCTATTTATTACTACAATATTATTTATAACTTATATACATTTTTTCATTACATTAATTTTATCATAAAACACAACCGAACCTATTTCTTCAACATCTATTAGTATGGAACATATCTTACTATACAGTTTATACTCTGTGCTTGCTCCAAATAAGACAACTTTTCTTTCATAACACTATAGGAACTAACAATTTGTATACAAAGCATACGAGAGGTAAAATGAAAAAGAAATTGCTTTGACTGTTTTCAGCTGCCTTGTTTCTGTTTTATTAAAATTGTCTTTGGCATACTAAATAATATACATACTAGAAGCTGTAAAAATTAGGACAATAGAGCTTATTTTAAAATTTGTTTGCTAATAAAGTAAACATTAATGATTGGTACAAAAATTAAGAAGAGCTGAAATTGCACAATTAAATTTTGTAGACATTTATCATTTTATGTTAAAAAAAGTCGGAAAGTTTTCTTCATAAACACATAGTACATATTATTGTTATAGTCATGGTAAACTTTAAGTATATATATATATCTTTTGAAAAAGAATTAAAGCATTAAGTAAATACAATTTGAAATAAATTGATAGGACCTCCTTAAAATGTGTCGATATGTTGTTGCTAATAAAAGTTGATAGACAAGATGCATTTTCAACTTTTCGGTCTCTAAGTTGCCATTTTAGAAAGTTACTAAGTTATGATATATGACTTTTTTTTTAATTTTTAGACAAGTAGCTTGCGATACAATGCTTGAAAATATTATATTAGTGAAGTTGTTATTTCATGACTCATCATTTTTTTAGGTCTTATTTTTTTGTAATTTCTATGCAATATACATTTTTCGTAATATCTAATAAGAGTTTATTTATGTTCACGTAATATAAATCCCAATTTTATTACAAAACCTTTATTTCAGTAATGTTTATATTAAAGTATAATCCATATATAATATGAAATGTTGTATGGTTTACTTAAAATTATACTTGCAAATGAAAAAACAATTAAGGACTTCAAGAAAGGAAGTATTTTCATTTTGAAAATAAAATATTGCTTGTTGATTCTGCTGTTAATTAAAAGTTCTTTTTTGATATGTTCATATTATACCCATATGCCTGACACAAATATCAAACATATATCAAATAACAATTATATATCTGCATACAAATTATTTTTTTCTCTTGAAAACTTCAAATATATTTCACGTCATTTGTTCCAGACAAAAAATTTATGTTATTCATTACTTTTTAATTTATTTGTTACACTTTTATAATGCTATTTTATCCTTACGCGGTTTAAAAATAGCATGAAAAGAATTTAACCAATATAAAGAAACAGTTGAGTAGTTTCAAAAATAAAAATTTACATCCTCTTTAAAGTAATGTCTATGAATAATTTAAGTTCTAAAAATTTTAAATATATTTTATTTATTGTTTCGGAGTAAAGAGCGTTTTATTTTTCTTCTTATATGTAATGTTCATCTTTTATTAACATTTTTTTTAATATAGGTCCAATAAACAATTGATTTAAAATATATATTACTTAATTAGCACATAGCTTAATTAGGTACTCTTTGAACATGTATCTGAATACCAAGGCATTGTGGTACTCTGTTTATTCATGCAATGAATTAGTGACAAAATTAAATATATTTTGTAAAGCCTGTATAACATTAAGTGCTCTATATTAAACAAAATCATATTCATGTTTACTTGAAGATATAATTTTCATATTAAGTGGCTTAGGAATTTGTCTGTATATTTTTCAGTTACAAATTATCTAACTAATTGCCATTTATTTCAATGAGTAAATATTTTCGTAGTCTCCTAAGTTGTCTGTTTCTACCTGAATTTACGTTCTTATGTGAATCGCTTTTCAAATTTTGGTGCTAAAATTATTACATTTATTCTCGTAATATTAATTTAATATATTTATAATCAGAATTCATGTGTAAATTTTTGTGGTTAATATAACCTGTGTCATTATCTTCACGTTTTTTTTTCTTTGCATTATATGTATTGCCCTAAATTGTAGTTACATTTTGGATATTTTCTTTGTACCCAAAGAATAGCATTATCCTAGATTAGTATTAATAGATCCAGTGCAATTATATTTGTAACTAATGAATGTTATACTTACATTTACAATGTATCTTATCACAACATAATACATACAACTAACAGCAATAATACTTCACAAAATGTGCATAATTTGAGCTAAGAATATTTTCAATTGCTTTTACATTATGTTTGATATAGGTAAAAGAATGTAAAAATTGATTTAATTATGAAAAAGCTTTTTGTGGTTATCTTTGAACTCATGTTCTGTAGAATATACTTTCAGTTTAATATGGCAACATTGTATATTTGCTGTTTCAAGTGTTATTGATGTAAATAGACATTCAACTGTAAATCTGAAGATTGTATTTATATTTCATACAATGTATAAAAACTAGATTTATCAATATAATGTTTATTGTTATATGGATCTTTTTATTCCTCCATGACACAACGGTTAATCTAAAAAAACCGTTTAGCTACGGTTGTAATTACTGTGCGATTTCGTTCGCAGGATACGAAGTATCTTATCCGTTTGCCTTGTAACACGGAAGTCTATGGTTCGTTTGTACCACACTACTGGGATTTGAGCGGCATGCAAGTTTTATCAAACCCGCTCGACGAGTAATAAAACTTACTGAACGAATCACGCTTTACCATCTAGAACCTCATAAACACACCATGTTAAATTAAGGTTAAAACTCGAAATTATGTGACGTTTCCAATTTTAGAGATCGTTTACGCAAAAGTTAATTCTTTTAAAATCATACCAGTAGTCTATAATTTAATACAGTAACATGGAACAAGTTAGCTAGCTCCCTTAGACTTATTGAACCTTTTTTGTGTAAGTTGCGTTGTTGAAGTTCAAAAGTATTAATATAGACGAATGAGTAGAAAGCAAAAAAATGTTGAAATTATTAATTTTTGAATTTGAAAAAATATAAGAAAGTTGTATTGAAAATTATTCAGAATTTAAAAAGTTTTATAATATCGTCGGTAATTGTTGAGCAACTTATGAATCAATTTTTACATTTGATACAGCATTCTTCGAATATCGATGTACAAATTAAACTTTTTGATTTTTTAAGTATGACTGGGAGAGATAGAAAGGTTTTTTCATTTTCATTTGTGGTCTGTTAGCAATGTGGCCAACTTAAAATATAAAATTAATTGACAGTTTCTTGTTATAAAAAAATCACGATTTTGGTAGCAAAACTGTTGCATTATATGCACATTTTAAATGATAGCATCGTAAATACTATCATTCGAAAATCGTGTAGCATTTATTATTGCGTAATAATAACAATTATTAATCATGTTAATTAAGACAATGTACTTTTAACTTGGATTTTATAAGATTTTTCAGTTTCAACATTGTTTATTAATTAAAATTATTGTTTGGACAATTATAGTCATTAAAATTTACTGCTATCAATGGCTACTGTTAAATTTGTCTTTGCCTGTAATCGCTGAGGGTTTGGTAATTATTTTATTTTAGTCGGCAACATTGCACGCTGAGGAACGTTAAAATGTTATGTTGGCAGAGGTTGACTGTATTTGCTGTGTTGTTGACTGGACTATGAAATTGTTGAAGTTTGTTTTGTCTTAAAAATTTGGCCTTATTTTTGTAAAATTTCTGTAACCATGAGATAAATTATTTATTATCAAAAAAATTCACAGCGGACTTAGGAACAGTTTTCATATAATGGAGGAATATTGTAGTGAATTTTAAAAATGAGTTAAGTGCTTTTCTTCGCTCATTGGATGTCACATGCGAATCTTAAGGTGAAAAATTAAAAATTTTGCGATAGAATCGTTTTATGCACGCAGCGGGAATGACAATAATGGCAGTTTCTGTTGGCGAAATTTGCGAGAATACGAAGCTGGCACGGGAAATGGCTCTGATGGGAAACTACGAATCTGCACTAGTGTATTATGAGGGAACGGTTCAGATGATCCACAGACTTCTGATTACAATTGCTGATCCCACACGCAAGTCGAAGTGGCAGTTGGTGAGTTACGTTTGGTTCTAGTGTGCCTCCGTGAATATTGGTGTTGTTTCCTTGTTTTATGATGTAGTTAATAATATCACCATCAAATAAGCGGAAGGCTATACAAACGGAGATACCTAGTATTGGATAAGTTAACTTTTAATTTTATCATCTTTTTTACTAATGTTCAGTCAATGAAAGTTTTTTTATTCAATTTTAAAGTTTTTGAATAAGACTGACAAATATTAATTGAGAAAAAGGTCATTATATATAATGTTTGCATTTACTTAGGTAAATATATGAAACCATTTACGTTTTTACAATTTATTCTAAATATTCTTTTGAATAAGAAAAGCTTTAAATTATAACAGATATCAAGATAAATTATATGTATGAATATTTACATCTAACATATTGTCTCTTGTGTGATATATCATATCTCTTTCTGTATTAAACAGCAATATAATAAGGATACTGTTTTTCCTATTAATGACAATACAGGAGAAAAAATTAATATCTGTTGGTTCACTTTTAGAGAATTTCACCAGAAGTAAACTATATCAGTTATATTTTTTCTTAAAACATTGTTTTCATGGTGAAATAAATTATTTATATTATGGTTAAACTCCTTTGTTAAGGTTTTTTTTTTATGATTCAATTCTCACAATAAAATAACATGATAAAACTTCATAGTCAAAACACTGATTTTCTTTTTAGTTCCCAAATAGTACATTGTAGTTTTTAACTAATATGATCAGATTAAATTGTACAGTACTATTTACATGAATTGAATTAACATTTATGCAATAATAAAAAACATAAAATTTTAAATATTAAGTAAGACTTGGAGCAATTATCAAATGTAATGCATGTTTGAGTTGATGTTACTTTCTTTCTGTTTAAATTGCAATATTCTACTTACAGCAATTTTTAACAAGATTAATTGAAGTAATTTTTATAAAATGTTTTTTAAATGGTTTTTCAAAATGTTTTAAAACTTATATCATAAAAAAGTGCACTTAAATTCTGTTACATTGTTATTTTTTTCACACATTATATATTATCTAATATGAGACTTGTTTATAAGGAAAAGTACATTAAGGTTTTATTGGCCAAGAATGTAGCTTACTTAATACAATTTCCATACAAATTAATGTTGTGGGTTAAACCTGTTCCATATTAATGTAGTGTTGCAACACTACGAATGACTTTTGAATAGCTTTGTGTTGGACTTTTTATGCATAACAAAGACATAAAATAAGATCATCTGAAATACATATGTAATTATTTATACTTATGATATTCAGAGACGAAAAGAGAAAGAAAGAAAGTGGTAATCAAAAGTCGCCGATTGGAATTAAAATTCTCTATTCGTGTTTAGACGTAATTATTCCCCGCGCAAGCGATAAGCTAAATTGACCCTCCAAGTAAGCTTTTTCGCCTGGCGGTAGTTTTTCTAATTTTGGCACCATTGCTGTCATTATTCAAGATGTAAAATATCCAATAAATAAAATTTTCGCTTATTTACCCATATCGGCGTGGTTCTATTAGCTAGACTCATGATACCGCTAGGCATGTAAACTTAACCTTTTCATTTCAGAGTTGTAGCTAGTGACATTACTGGAATAACGAACCCTATCGTTTTCTTTCAAAATGGCGAATATACATTTTTACCTTTGACACAGACGTCGCAGCGAAAATACTATTAAAGATAAAACTCGACAAACGATGTCCTGCCAATGTTCATTTTTTTTTATTTACATAGATATTATTTGTCTCAAAAGTGAACTGGAGTGTTTCTCAGAAGTTAAACCGTTTATTAGCAAAACTCGTTCACACTTTTAGAAGTTTTATTTTTTCCCGCGGAATCTTGTTTATTTTACCTTAATAAAAGTAGTAAGAATTTTATCAAAATAGATCCTGCCGTTACTGACATTATATAGACAATATGAATATCACAAAATTGTTTTATTTTTTTTTCTATGATGTCTTTAGGCATATGTATAGTGTAAATATTCATAATGAAGAAGTAAAAATTGTTACAAAAAAGATACCACATACATTTATTTGTATTTCCTATAGATATGCAAAGTTGCGGTGCATCTATAGACGCTAGTTTGTAAGATGTCCGGTTTTCGTGTGCGTTATGTTTACCGCCATTTGAAATATCCGGAGTGAATTAATAATTGAGCTTGCTGCCGATAGGTTTACTACGCGATTTATTTTTATTTTTTTCGATTATTTATTTTGTATGCAGATACTTTTTACTCAGATAAAATCTGATTTTGAGCGCGCTTATCTAAAATTTAAAAAAAGTCAGGTTGTTTGCAGATTATGACCTAGTTTTAGTATTCATTGAGATTTTTCATTTTGATATAATGTTAGTTACAAAATTAATGATGTTATTTTAACAAAAAAAGATTTTATTATTAAAAAGATATGATATCCAAACATGTCTTACCAAATACGTTGGCTTACTTAGTACGCCCAGAATATTTTATAGTGTCTGCAGAAAAGTGACAAGGCCTGCTACTTTCCCTTCGTTGGATAGAAACCCTTTGTAGCGGTGTCGATATATTCACTAAAATATTCGCGAGTGCATTTAGAGCAGAATATTTTCCTCTTCTTTGAGAGATTAGCAATGCGACTGAACATTTTATGGCGGCAGTAAATAGGATCTTTTTTTAATGTATCAAATTGACGGCATATTGAGAAACTTTTTTTTAAGTAAAACTATAGACAAATATTTGAACTACAGCGGCTATCTTCTTTTAAACAATGTTTAGTTAGAATTATAGAATTAAAAATATTATATTGTTAATTCTTATTAAATAATGGAACATTTTCAGAGACTTTATTTCATGACACACCTCTTTGACACTGAATTTACCTTACTCGTTTTGTCGAAACAGTCTGATTAAATATGTTCATACAAATAAAAATTAATAATTTATCATTTTCTTTTTAATTTCCAGTTCACATTTATATTGTTTTTTCATTTCAATCGCTTGACCCGAAAAATAAGGGTACCAAAAATATTCTTTAATTCCAGTGTTAACCATTTGCGGACCAGAGGCGACCCATTGTCGCCTCCGTGTTTCGCGCGGTAAAACGACTGGCGATTGTGAGGTGTCACTTTTGTAAGAATATTGCCATTATATAATCATTAATGAAGTCATAAAGATGTATATATATATATATATAAACAATCTAAGATTAATGTTTCTACATGATCATTAATAGGCAATGTCATTTTATTGTATCAGGTATATCAAACAACATCAAAGTTATCGTCCGCAAAGGGTTAAAAGTAAATAAATTGAAGAATTGAATTACAATTAAAGCTATCAACAATATCCACATTAAATGCAAAAAAAAACATTAATTCAACCACAAACAATAGTGGTGACGTGTTTTTATTATTAATAGTACTCTTGTAGAAATTCTGCATAGGATATAAATAAGGTCTATACGTTGAGGAGAGAAGCGATTTAAATTTTAACGGAACAAAAACACTTAAGTTATGGTTAGTGTGTTTGATTTGAATTGTACAATTCCTAGTCTTTAATTTTAGAACTTGATGACGACCTGATGAGGGAAACACCATTGTGACGCAGATTCATCCAAATATCGTTTTGCACTAGTTGTCCCTTATATATAGATGACTTTCTATTAAAATTTACGAACTAAATAGCAATAAACATTACAAAGAAAATTAAACATTGTACCTTTAATTAGATTAGGCCGTCTGGTAATCAACAATGCAATTGTTTTATGTCATGCGTAAAGCAACTTCCTAGTTTTGGCCGTGAGGTAATTTTTAATGAGTGTCGATCAATGTAATCTCTCGAGACGCGTATATGTCTTTAAAGACATAAAATATACGAAAGACAACATATATTATAAAACATTTTATCCTCTTAATACAGGATTAAAATTAATCTCCAGGAGTCCATTCATATCAATTTAAATTTTGGTCTTTAAAATAGCGATCGTGAAAGTAGTAGTCCCCAAGAAAATTTCGCTGGTTCGCAGAAAAATGTGAAATAAATTTACTCACCACGTTAACATATGTTAAGTTGCATTAACACTAGATTTACGGACACATTTTTATGGTTTTCTTTTCGAGTCTGTAGCAGTTTTGTGCATTATTGTATTCTTATTTTTTTTTGCAAATAAATTTACGGACCAATATTGCCAGAGGCGGTTTAAAAAAATAAAAAAAGTCAAATGCATATTAGTATACGGAACTTTTTATGTAGGGTTTGTCCGTCAAAATGACGGGTCCGGTAAAGCTAGTGTTATAGCAACATTCAATTAATCATAAAATAGATCCGTACGTACTGCGTCGCAGAGACGTGCGACGGAGAGTTATAAAAAGTTTGTAGGTACATTCTTGTGTTCTTAGATCGCATTTTTTTTATAAATTAACACTTAAAAAATACTTTGTGTTTTCCGAGTTTTAACACTTTACCGACTGGCCGCTCAGACGCAGATCGTCTGAGACACCGGCTTGGTTTCGGCTTACAAAATTAAGTAAAAAAATTTATTTTAATGATAATAGTGCTAAACAATATTTATTTAATCTATTACAACCGTATGTAGTTTAGTATTTACATAAAGTATACCATAACCCATATAACAATTTTTTTAAATTATGATACTGCTCGATACTGTCGCCCTTGTGTAGTGGAACGATGCAGTATTTACAAGCGAAATCTGTTCTGCTTAGTTTTTTTACTACTTGTCAATCTAACCCAACCAAATCTAACAGAATGATCAAAAGTCGATGAATCGACGACCGGTCGGTAAACGCTGAGAACAAAACGTCAATTAATCGGCGGCAGCTCGGTAAAGCGTTAATTATGAATTTACTGGTCTGTGAAGTCAAGAAGTTAGGTGTCCGTTGCTATTAAAGACCATCGATAATTCATAACGCATATGATAATTATAATGTATATTTTTTTATAAATATTTCCCGGTTATTTAAAACTAACTTTTAATAACCAATAAATACCTTCATTCAATTATCTATAAAGTTATTACCTTAACGGTTTTGTACTATCGTACGTTTCAATTATCCAGTGAAAGTAGAATCGCATGATAAGAGTATCAAGAGAAACTCATCCGACCGGGGAATAAATGGAAAATTAAGATTTTTATGTATATCTAGTCTTAACCTTTAATTACGAGAACTTCATGAAAAAATTTATATTTTTGTATTATGGGGATGGTGATATTTTTTATTTTTTTCATTGTTTATTTTTCAGAACCTTAAAGCCATTTAGGCCTATGTCATCCCCATAATATTCTAATATATAAATAAAAAACACATTTTACTCAAGACAATGCAAAAATTTACTAATTAATATTGCTTCCGAGAATATTGGCGAAGACAAAATATAAGGGCTCACAAGAACCTGACTCATTTCTAGCCCAAATCATCACTGTAATGCCCTTCTTAAAGATTCGGTCCATACAACGTTGCGGACGGTGATGAAAATTGTTTTATTTTATTGTTTCAGTAATTTCGAAATCATGAGTACATAAACCATTGTTTATTATTTAGAAGTGTTCAAAGTAGTGAATTATAATACCCAACCGGACGTACATTCGTCGCTACGCCTATTTATATATATGTATATATAGATACATATTAGTGAACGTGCTCGACTTTTGTTAGCTCCTACTATGAATCAATCTCCACGGACTTTCATGGCCTGTACGTAATATTTCATCTTTTACTCTTTACAAATACATATGCATTTTATAGCCCGTTTAAACAGGTTTACAACACGTTTACGTACCGATATGATACTACAGCTGGGTACAACTTGTGCCACTTCGATCATAATAATGGCGCGCTTATAACTCATATCCTTAATCACGAGCTTCACTGCCGTTTTATTACAGTTCGTCTACACGGGTTCAATGATACCCTCCCTGAGTCACAGCGCCTACGCACCGTCTCCAGAACGACGCGGTGCAAAAACTATAACGGCACGACTGGTCGAGACGACGCTAATTTCTCTTCACTGTCCACTTCCCAGAATTAGATTCGAACGGAAAGTTTTCTTATGATTTCTCTACACCACAGACGATATGTCGCAGTGTACTGCCATTTAGATCTTCATTAATCTTAAAAGCAATTGAACCTTTAGAACACAGGAATATTATGTGCACCAAAATACCCTTTCTATCTACAAAGTCATTTTGATCATTTACTTAATAAGATATACAAAATGACCATCAAGCTATTACGCATGGAGCTCGATGTAGATAAAAACCAATATATATGTGTATATATAAAAAGGCAATTCATTTATTTGAAAGAGCGCTTGTTTCGGGCGGCTGAGTCGCGCTTTATTGAATGATTGGCTTCTTAAACGTTTACTCTATAAAGACTTGCGCTTTTTGCAATTCACACACATCGACTGATTTTATTACTTAACTAATTAATTCTTCTCGTGTGATCAGATTATAGAAAATAGAGTTATTAACTTTAGCATGGTCAAATAGTTCTCAATTTTACTTTGACCACCATGTTCACGTCTCTTTCATGGTCCCAACGCGCCCGTGCCTAAAAATGTTTCATTTAACCATATATAATTTAATTACAATCGAACCCTTTCTCTTCCCCTAAACTCTTAAAATCTCTACAAAATCCAATTTCAAAAAACATAGGTTTAAATGTTTATCCACTTTTTACACATAGACCGCTCTAAAAAGTTTGTAAACTTGTACCACAGACGCGATTTGGATAAGTCGTTTATTTCCAGCTCAAATTTACAATTCGTTTAGTTACTTGTTTCAGACTATTTATTTTATGTAATCGTCCGTGTTAATGTGGAAAACGACGCGGAAGTGTATTTTTTTTAAACTTGTACGTACACTATAGATACATTTTAAATGGTTAACTATCAATTTTCGGCGCGGCGATATGAAAAGGAACAATGCTATTTTTTACCCGCATGTCCTTGTAGAAGTTTTGTACGGCCGTAGTTTTTTTGTTGTAGGTGAAACCCAACAAAAGTGTTTTACACTTGATTGAGTTTTGTGTAACGTAATGCTTTTAATCCAACGCTCCGTTTCGAATAGCCTTCCGTAGATGTGGATTTTTTTAATATTTTCTAAAGTTGCAGGCAACGTGATTACGAATCAAGCACGTTTGGTAATTATATTACATTGATATACATACATACATTTGCTTTGTGAACGTCTATTGTAAAAATTAATATAAAGTGGCTGTCACGTATGTGTGAGTGAATGAACCACCAGTCCGAAAGTCAACGAAGACTGGTATGTATATGTGTGCATTCGAAATTCAAATGTGTTTTTTTTGTAATAGTTTGGTACCTAGTAACAAGTTCAAATATAATGGATGGCATTGTATAATAATATAGGACGTATTTTAAAGAAAACGGTGCACCACGAGTAAACTCAAGTTCATTGAAATTCGCAAAAAATGTAGCCCCGGCCGCCGTTAGTCTGCATACAGTTCTTGTTTTAACGTCATCATGACTAAATAGAATTGACTTATTTGTTTTTGTTTCTGCGTTATATAACGGATATTTAAATATAAAGATTTATGCATGCGTTATTTTTTTTATTATATTATATATATTTAAAGTTTCACATATGAGTCATTAATTTACATGACCACATAATTAGCATTTTTTAGAGATCATTTAAAAAAATTGATATAAATTTTTTATTAAAAGGTAATATTAATTCTCTTCTGCTTTCGATACAATATTTCTCTTATTAAAATGATAGGGACGGGGGAATAAATCTTAAGACTTAATTAACAAGGATTACACTATTAATTAAATAGCAATGTGCCAACTTCACATAGAAAAAATACTTGTCATTCTGTATAAAAAAAAGAGAACAGAAAAATGTTAATCTTTCATAAAAATAACTCGGTTAATTTAATAATTTATCGCAGGAAAATATCTTTATAAGATTTATAAAATGTCGTTTAGATGTGACAAACACACGTATGACGTATATCACCTTGGGATAAATGATTCATAAGTCGCTTGGAGCTTGGCGGAAACTGCGCGTTACTGAACGCCTTAAAAGCGCAATACAACTGTACAATTCAATACTAACTGGTATTGGTTATATACCGTGGCGATACTCCCATACAAGTCCGAGAGTTCAGCATACCCCATGTAAGTATCATAGTACACTAAAATTAATAAAACATAATCGGTATTAAGTATAAAGACGAGAATAAAGAAAGAATTGTGAAAAAATCTCGACTTGTTTATGTAGATGAGTGTTTTTGAGTTCGGGCTTGCCCTACAGGCACTACACTGGTTGGTTATATTTAAGATGTACATTCAGACAGAGGCAGATGAAGACAAATACCATATAGCCAAGATACAACTGTAATACTCTTTACAAAATTACAAAAAATCGAACGGCCTATAAATAGATACTGGAAAAAATATTTACACAGTCTCAACACAAAATTTTCACCCAGTGCAAAATCTTTTCTGTTTTCTTGTCCTTACGGTCGAAATTTTTTGATACACTAACATTGAGGTAATCTCTACTTAATAAAATAGACTATCAAAATCGGACCATTCTTTAAACAGTTATCTGTGGTCTTAAAAAATTAAGATACGCGTCGATTCGCTGTGCTGATTTAAGAAAAAGTTTGTCACTGCAAAGTTAACTGCAGCCTTTGTAATTTTATTATTGCTTTAAAGCCAAAGATTAGCAGTAATAATTGTGCAAAATTAATAATAATGATACTTATGCCCATGAGCGACAATAATCAAATAACCTACGTAATGTTTTTAACTTAAAATGTCTGAATAACATTATTTTGTACAATCATTTTTAACCCCTTCAGTCCCGATTCATTTGAAATTATTTAACACATTGAACGTATTTAATTTGACTAATGTCATGTTGAATGCATTTATAATCATTATTTACATAATTCACTGTAATCACTAATAAATTCTACATCCGATTGCTCATGATCATTCTCCTTAGCACTATCATCTGCTATATGTTTTATTTCTGACATTTTAGGGTTTAATATACACGAAATAAAAATGTCTGCTTTTTGAAACAAATTTATCTTCGCGCTTCAATTGTTACGCGGCCATCTATCGTGTGAGAAAATTGGCTCAACGCACATTACTGCAAAAAAAAAAACGCCATGCATATGTTAAATTCCTATGACGAGTCAGGCTCGCCATCTGTAACTTTGGTTATTCAATAAGATGACCAGTCTCACTCATCAAAAGTACTCAAAAGTTTTAATCTTATCATTTATAATTTTAATCTTATAATACGAACATTTAACAAGAAATTCAATGAGATTTGTTTATTTTTTTTTTATTTTATTTAATTAAATGTTTTTAAAAACATTCACTCACTTCCACACGATAGTATCACCCACACTAACATGCTTTGTAGCACTTTGTTGTTTTGTGTTTACACAAATTACTGAGCAATAATAAAAAAAGGGACATACAATATGATGTAACTGTTTAATAGATCTAATTCCTTAGGCATTTATCTTAATCATCAAAGCTGTCACAGCGATATTATCATTATTCTTTATACATTCATAGTCGTATGACAATTGTTCTACATTATTGTCATTTGCTTTGGATTCTGCTTGTTTATTGTACTGTTATCTTCATGGCTTTATTTTAAAACTATTGTTTATGCTGTGACTCTACTTGAAACTTCGTTGTTTGCGTGTAACACGATGCTGTACTGGGCTGTTCATAAAATTACTGTGTAATGAACGTAAATCAATTTTTTTTTTCGGATTAGCATTGATCTCGGATATTTTAACAATTACTGGTGTCTGATTGTATATAAAGTAAGTTCAGGCTAGACCATTTAATTTTAGTATGAGATAATTAACAGCCACCATTCTTTGCCAAGAATAGTTGAAAACCGTTTCTCCACTTTTATTAAGTGAAAAATTCTCACATTGTTATGTTTACATAGTATCATACACAGTAAAAATAAACAAACGGGAAACCTTTATAGTATCCGCAATTCCTTTTTATATTCATACTCTAAATATTACTAGCTTTCGCTGAATTTTGTTGTCCCTTATCACTTGTGTTATCATTTAATTTGATAAGCTTGTTTACGTTACAATCTTATCGGTATACGAGAAAATAATTGATCTGTAACGTAGTTATGTTTCAAGTTAGATTGAATATTACATACTTGTATTATATGGTAAACACAGGTGGGTCCAAATAATCATTTCGTAGGTGTTATAATATTATGATTCCGCCCAAGGAAGTCTTTCTAAAATCCAATTGAACGTAACGACACCTTGTGCGCAACCGCGGTTGGTTTTGGAGTGGTGATCCTGCGACCTCCGAACTTTGAAGAGGACGGAAACCACCGAGGTGGTTTTAGTGAGTAAAAATCACCTCATAACTCTGACATCGCCAAAAAAATACAGCGCATCTTTTCAAAGTTTTCCACCGACACTAAAAATAACAGGTAATTTGAGGAAGTTCCAAAAATTTCACCGTAGAGTTATGTATAAGATAGTTTATTGTTTTGGTTAGTCATTCTTTTTGTCATATTTGCACAAAATCAAATTCCTGAAATGTTCTTTTATTACTGTTTTCATATAATATATAATGAGTTCTGACTTTTTCGAAACTGTTGTACTTTATATGAAACTGCCACATAAGATATTTAAAGAAATTTAATTATGGTTTTTAAGCAGAACCCTTTAAATGAAACAAAAGATTCTCTCACAATGCAACAAAGCGAACAGCAAGCTGGCTGTAATTAAATCGTCACACTTTTACTGTAATAGGCGTTGAACGACCATCGCGTGCTTTTATTTTTTCTCTGCCGTCGCTTTGTACATTTGAATATTCAAATAGGTCTAGTTTTTAGGTCGCTCGATTTGATACTCGATCGCACGTACGGTGCGTGGGTGGTGGTTGACGTTACGATACGGATATTTGATACGTATTTTCATTGTAACATATAGTAACCGGCACCCGCCTGCTTCTCTGAGCGTCGTAATTTGTGTAAAATTTTTCGGCCCCTCCCCCCCTCTCTCCTTTTCCGTTCATAGGTGAGGAAGTTCAAAAACTGTTATTGGGTACCTACACATCACAAAAAACACACTCGAATTTCACGTCTCTAGGACCAACGAATAAGCTCTTCATTGAAATATAAGTATGTCAGTAAATGAATCAGACGAAATTTTGTATGTATAGATTATCTTCTATTAAATTGTATTAGATTTTTAATTGATCATACCGTTACTAGACGTGAGATGCTACACAGATGATAAATCTCAATTATACATATTGCGTAGATAGCAATGTCTGCACGATGCAGAAGTGGTATATGAGTATAACGAAGTCTGGCGGTATAGCCTCCTTATTAGTATTTTAGTTATTAATATTATTAGCGATCCAAATTACTATTGTCCCGTTAAAACTATACGGAATAAGTTTAGGATGTGAGACTTTAGCATCATATTTTTTCAAAATACGATTTCGATAATAAAATTTACGGAAACTATTGTTAAATTTTATCGATATCTAGTTTTTTGATCACAGTTGAGAGGATAACTTCACACGCTTCTCTATTTTTTTTGTCAACATTTTTTTTAAATTTACACAACATGTTAAGTGATAGGCCGTTGAGGAAGAAGCGCGAGAAGTATCCATAAGAATCCGCTTCCAGTATAGATATTGAGACTACAAACGTGGCTACGAAATTGAACCCGAGTCGTGTTGTAAGGTAAGCGGTAAACCACCGCACGACGGAGGCAATCGAAACATTATTTGTATAAGTTTAGTAACATAGTTGTTTACACGAACCTCGCAAGCTTTGATGTTTGGAGAGCTTTAGCAACGACGGCTATTCGGATTCCTCATCGTTGCGCAAAGTGTTTCCTAGTAGGTACCCTAGTAAGTAGGTCACAAATCCACAGAGTTTGTGTTGGTTTTAGCTGGATAGTTCACACAAATAGTAACATTTCTTCTCTATCTTGTTTTAAATTTTACTATTATGTATATAATTTAAGACATTCCCGCCCGGCGCTTTTTTTCGATGTTTATATGAGAATGAATAGCAAGCTATTCGTTTACCTTGGCGGCATTTGTTTCCTTCAGTATTTTCGCTGTTATCACATTGTCCCTTCCCAGATACATAATTTAATGTAACTGTTTTTAAATAAAATTATAAAGACTTCTGAACTACCATATGAATAAAATGTCCTGTGGACCACCGGTGGTCTACGCCGAATACTACGCCCGTGGACCTCCCATAGTCCGCGCCCGGCAGAATGCGTTAATGTGAAAAAGTATATCAATATATAAATATATCAATTTATATCAAAATATATCAATTTGAGAATTTGATTTTTGCAGATAAATTAAAATTCCTGTACTGTAATGTAAAGATTGAGAGAAGTAGAGTGCTGTCTATAAATATCTTAACTTCAACAGTGCTACATGGTGACCTAAGTTGAATCAGAGTTGATTCAGTCTAATCTTACACAGTACAATACAGTTTTTTCTTTTTCGTTGCAAATGGAATTAGCATCTGATTCAGTATTTGCGTATACTATAGTGAATTGATTACAGTGTTTGTTCTTTGATCTTTATGCTAATTTATTAAAGACATAGTTTATTATATCGTCGAACTTATGTTTATTTAAAATCACAAAGTGGCCATAGCGAGATGTAAAAAATAGAAAAAACTGGTTTCAACGAATGGATTATATTTATGTCTCGCTAAACGTGATAATAATAATAAGCTTGTTTGTATGAACTAACTCTTCATTTAACGGGTTCGCGAGTCATTCCGTCTATTAAGTGTCTAGACGTAACGTAGTGAATGCATTATTACACGCCTCACATATCCTAACCTTTAACCATAAGACTTCTTTGTTAATTTATTTTAATACGGCAATAATCTTCTAATATTAATAAACACAGATTCGACGTCTTTAAAATGATAATTATTGTATGCTCTAGTAACTTTCTATATGATAGATAAGACAATTTGTCTATTCAGTTGCACATTACAAATCAAACATTTCAACAAAAGAGGTAACAGATTCATACATTAATGATAAAAAAATTCTTTGTATATTGCAATGGTACAAAATCGTACCTCAATGCAAAATGCCACCGAATAAACAACGCCCTGATTAACTGCCACCTGTGTATATTTATCATAATAGCCTTTAACCAGTCATTGTTATTCCGCTTGGTTTATTATGCTAATACTACGCCCAAAATAATGAGTTTTCGTCTTTAGATGTTATTGTTTTTTATACTAAAATTTCATGTATATTAATACATTTTCCTTTGTACATAAAAAACGCGATTTACATCACACAATAGTAAAGATTTGGATTGTTATGTTCTTACTATTTTAATCAAACATTATCAGCGTTTATCTATACGCTGTTTTATTACCACTGCATCACGAGTCCGTGCAGGCTATCGACCTGTTTAGTTTTTTCCTTTTATTCGTAACAGGCGTTCCTCGGAACCAGCCCGACTTGAGTGTTTTATAAGGATAGTCCGCTATTACTTGATTGGTGGGAACGCAACGGAGGTCAGGCCGGCTAAGACCGGAGAATATTTTTTTTATTCCGTAACAAGTTATTATATACTTGCAAAATTAACATAAAAATTATAATATGCATTAATAATATGAAAATAAATATGTACAAATGGTTAATATTGTTCATTGTACACATGCTTTCGTAATACGTTCCCTGCCACGGCGTATTTTGATTTTTTTTCCCTTGCAGTCTTCTGAGTAGCATATTCGTCATTCACTTATACAGTACTTAACAATTTCACAAAATTTTGATATGGATTAAAGTTTTATGGAATAATTTAAGATTTAAAGTAATTATTTAGGAAAACAAGAGGTCAAACTTTGGATAAAATTTTCAGCGTAGGCGTATATATGCCCCACGTGGCAGGGAACATGTTAATCGTAATAATATGGCTCCACCATAGTCACATCATCGAAGTAAACAGCTCTTCTAAGCTCTCAGGCTGTTACGAGAAAGAGATGGAAAGAGATAGAGCCGACTTAATTTGTCTCTCCAAACTTCTAAAAACAACTTGCGTACCGTAACCTATACAGAGTCAACCTTATACAATCGCGCTGGATACGGAGAGAGAAGTACATTCCTCAGTGTTTCACGGTGAAAACACGCAGCGTCCAACCGATGTCTATAGAAAAAAATAAGATGAAATAAATGATGCTGCAAAAAACACAGCAGCTTTGCCTGCAGGACCGCCTCAGAACGTTATAAAAAATAACAATTATTATAAACATAATCATTTCCCTAACAGCATTAAAATTTAGTATTTGTTATCTACGTGATTATTTACGTAACACTAAAGTAATAACACTATAACGATAATTTAAAAATTTAAATACGAGGGCGTAAAAAAAAATAGTATTCATAGTTATGATTAAATGAACAAACCGTTGATTTAGCTTATTTAATTTATAGCAATCAATCTATTTGATGTGAAAAGCTAAAACCTCCATGACGAGCCTTGTCGTTTGGAGATATCGTGTTTGGCACGCTTCGTACCAAAATGGGCTAGATTAATGGCTTCATAATATGGTAAGGTCGATAACACTAACATCTACAACTAACCACCGTTCTATGATAATGTTTAAAAGTATTTTTAAATACCCGAATGTATCAAGGAAATACTAATTTTAAGTGTACATGATAAAAAAGACTTAAAAATTTACAAAAAGGTACAACGTCTCTAAGACGTATCTCTCTGCGAATTGATCGAAAAGGTGCTGAAATAAAAAGGGATTAAGACTAAATTGCTAATTTTATACTATAATTCATTTGAATGGTAGAAATATAATTACTGCAATTATATGTACTATTAACCAGAATGTCCGTTTATGTAAAAATAAACAAAAGATTTTTTTCTTCAGATCCCTGCAAGTTTTAACGTAATTACAGCAATGTGAATACTTTTTCGATATTAATTTGAAGTTTGACGCTTGATTTACAAAATTTCTGTTAATCCCTTAACATAACATTTAAATATTTCTTGTGATTTTTGTTTATAATGTTCCGCTGTATCACTTGAAACTTTTGTTACAAATCAAACATCAATGTTGTTGTACAAGCAGATCGGGGGCTTCTTGTTATTTACAATGCTCTCGTGTGCAATTGTAGATTTACAAAATATACTAGGTAAATCAAGGATTTATAATTTAGTCCATTTAGACGCATCAGGCAGACTGTTTATTTAATAACTAAATTTACACGATGACCTATGCAGCTTTATATATTTCCATATTTTAAGGATATGTTCAAATCATATGTCTGTCATGTTTTGCACTAAAGGCGATACAATGTTATTCATATGATGCGAGTTAAAGTACGTTTGTTTCTCCACGATTGTACTTAATGTGCATCATCAGGATGAACGGGTAGGCTTTGAGCTCTCGGTTTGGTTATCTAGACTAATTCAGTGTCTGGATGAAAGCCAAGCACTTGTTCTATTGTGGAGTACGTCAGTCGTGGTCATTTTGTTTAGTCATATTTTAGGGTTGACACCTTTTCAAGTAGACAGTATAAGTGCACATTCGCGTCAGGATTGTTATGTCATCAAATTTTTCGTTTATCTAGGTGGAAATAATACGTAATTGCTAATCTTAGTTTTATGAGTGTCAATGTATGTTCAGTGTGAGTTTTTCAGGGATTTTTGTAAAGTAATTCGCTTAATTGCTAGTTTCTTATTCATTATTGAAATTCAAGTGGCAAATTTGCAAATTGTTTATTTAATAACTTACGATGGAGTGCTAACCCTAAACAATACTACGTAAGTGGTGTAGCTGGGTCGGCGTGTTTACCTCGGGGTCGCCGAACCCGACTTCATAATTTATGTCTGTCGCGTTTCAGGTGTCCGATTTCCTACTCTATTGAATAATTACTTAGCCCGCACTCCGACAACTTGCATTAACAACAGCTCCTCAAACTTTCAGAGCACAACGTCGGTGTTATGTTTCTCACATATCACTATATATAATATTTTTAAGTCGCGAAAGAAGTAATTCAAGAAATTTAGATTAATACTATAATTAAATAAACATTTTCGGAGTTCAATAAATAGTTTGATTTATTTTACAAAATACAATCTTTAGTTTAAAAAGCGCTGACCTTACAGAATGCGGATTCCGTTTGCTATTACCTCAAAAAAAGAAGCAACTCGGTCAAGGCGCCAAAATTAGGCGAGAAATAATCGAGCGTAACGCTTTAAATTGTAAAAAAAAAACTTTTACCGTGTCATATGGGCGGTTGTTTATTATCAACTGTTGCGGGTATGTTTATCGTATGAGAGATCGAATTTCTCTTTTGTTTCAGCTCCGGATAATGGCTCGGCTTGCAGCCGACCATTCACTTGTTTGACTTTGCGATTCTTATGAACTCGTAACACTATTGTTAGCGGTAGAATTCTGTCTACTGGCTGTTAAATGAAATTTTTGTAGCATGCTATTGTTGAAATTAAATTGAACTTATGCGTACGTAGTAATTAGTAAAAGAGTTAAATAATAAAACAAAGTCTAGTTGTAACTATTCAACAGGAACTGACTATTGTCTTACACGGCAAATCGTGTTATCAAGCTTCCTAACAATAAAATCGCTTCCTTTCTCTCCAAAAAACTATAATAGTAGTATCTTAAGAAAATTATTATCGATAGCATAACACGAATTGTTATTAGTATTTTTAATCTATTTTAAGATAAAATTATTAAAAATTTGAAGTTGCAAAAAAAAGCTTTTTCGGATGTAACTCTGTCACACGAAATTTAAAAGTAAATATTATTTCCTATAAACTACATGAAAGTTTATAAACCGTGGTAATCATTCTAATGAAGTACGGTAGATGACAAAACGAAATTTGTATTATTAAAGAGCGAAAATCATAATGGTTTTTAATATTTCAGTTGACATCGTGAACACGACGTATTTCATTGTTTTGTGACCTAGTTAGGTAAGTTCCCGATATTATGCCCGCAACATTGTTCCTTTGAGTTCATGTCATTTATGTTATTTCTGCAAGATTTCAAATGGTCTAAAATATTGTGTAATAGTTTCTATTCATATATTTTATACTTTATTTTAGTAATCTTTACAACTTAAACAGTTTAACTCGTCAAAATTTCTTTAAGCTATATTCAAAGATTTTTTCAAGATATGCAGTTACATTAATGGAATTGCAAACATATTTATATAGATATTTTTGTTTTATTTTGACATATAACCTCTCTATAAAGGTATAATTTTATATAATCTGTCATAATTTTGATTCATGAATTTGATGCGGACCTCTAATTCTTAGGGTGAAATTTATAAAACGTGTTTACGCTTTGCGTTGATTTACCGTACGAATTAAGACTGCATTGAAACTTATAATGATTATGCTTAGCACAGTCAAAGTAACCAAAATCCTCGACTTAGCGGTTGTTTACGTTCTCATTAATATGTAATTAAAATTTTATTACTGTTATCCAGTCAGTTAAGCCAAATCCATAAAAGGAGTATCGGTAGACCATGAGAGTACTCCGGAGTCAATGTTAAAAGTTTTAAAGTTTCAAAATCACATTTAACCACAAATATTGTAATGACATTTGCCAAGTCAAAGATACATTCCGTTTTATTAATTGTGTGTTTTGCCCTTCTCCTCTCTAATAAGAGTCTGAGCTGAATCTAAGTACGCTTTGTAAATTTCATCTTAGTCTCTTCAACCCTAAGGCAGTACGGCACCTCTCATTAGTTTTTTTTTGATTCGGTTATAGGTTAAAACTTAACCTCGATTACATCTGATGTTAAGTGACAATGAGGCCGTAAATGGTGAAGCATGAGCAGCCAGAATACTTCTGGTTCTCTCATATTTGACTGCCAGAACACAGCAATGCTCTTACGTCTGCAGATTGATGTTGGAGGTGGTAGCTAGACAGAAATGTTAGTAAAACCGTACCACCATTATTATTGCCCGGGAATGGATCCCAGATCACTGCGCCACGTAGGCTGTCAAAATAGTAGGTTCGCCTTATGTACAATATATACATATATATAAATAATGGTCTCCAGTCAATCACAGCTTTAGAATAGACAAGACTGATCGTTCTCGTCTCGGACAATTAAAGTGTTTTTATGCGTCGCTTTGCGGCCCGGTTTATGCGATAGTATCTTAACGACGCCGCTTCGTGGAAGTTGCGGACGCGGGGGCCTCGCCGCACGACACAATACTCACAAAGACTGCGGGCTGCGGGAATCTTTACACCTTTTTCCTGCAGGATGTTCAGGATGAATCGGAGATTTTGTTGAAATAACATAGGCGAAACAATACAAATCATTTCTGTAGTTTAATGTATCTTATTCTTGATTCCCCGAATGAATTTTCTTTGTTAACTCTATTTTTTTTTCTAAAAAGTCTTGGTTTTAGAAACAAATAAAAATCCTCAACATCCTCGTCAACAGCCTGCGGCAATCCATTGCGGGATGTAGAGCTGATGAAATGAAAAACTTGTTTTAAATTGCGTTATTCACAAGTTCAATATATTTTTTCTTGTTTTGCCACCCCCTTCTGTTATTTTTTTAACTTAATAGCGTTAAGATGTACGCTTTCAAACAAAGTATCATATTGAATCATTCTTTAAAAAATTGCGCGCTGTCGTATATAAAACAGGTACGGAACTAATCGAAAACCTCCACATTATTGTCGGTTATTGAGAGCAATCGACTGTTACTTTTTACCGTCGACCGCCAGAGTTTGTAATTTAGTGCCACACATGGACAACTTTTCTCACTTTACCATTTAAATTTATGTAGAAAGATTATAATGTCTTAAAACACCGACTCTAATTTTATTTACATATCCTTAGATAATGCTAAAAGCAAACAAAAAATCCAAATCGGTTTAAATAAAGTACACAGCTCTAACGCTGTCGCCATTCAAAATATCGTAGGCGCCTTAATAGCCATTTTGACAATAAGAATGCACTTCATAAATGAACTCTTTAATACCAAACGTCATCGGAAACATTTCGCACTTATCTATATTTATAAAACTCAAAGTACTGATTCACTTATCTATACACAAACGCACAGATTAACCGCTGGTCCTGGAAACTTAAAATATGGGGAGTGTATCCTTTACGATGTGTAGGTATGCATGCACTAAGAAAAGATTGAAATTTCTCCATTGGGGGCATAGGGCAGATTTAAATGAATCAATGAAAGTTTTTAATCTTTGTGGATGGAAATTTGTACACATACTGAAGAGGAATTGATATTGATATTAAATTAAATAATAAATTACTCCGCCCTGAGAAGCGGGCGAATGGCGGCTAGTTTCTTATATTTTAAGTAATATTGTGTAAATTTAGCACATTTATTTGGGAAATATCGCGAACGACTGGAGTACTTGAGACGCGTCTAAATGATGCGAACAGCTGTTGTGATCGCCTAAGCGTACGTAATGTAGTCAAAGAACGTTCGAACTTAACCCCAGCGCACAGCACGCCACGGCACATAGCGTATAACTAATGTTTGATAAATGCACGATGCATGCACGATGATTACTGGGGCGACATTATTTGGAGTTTATAGATTTGTATTTAATTTATTCTGTACCGATTGCACACCGTATGTCGAATGTCAGTTTTATCTTTTGAATGTAGCAGTATTAAACATGTATTATAAGATATTTTGTATGAGTTCTCAAATTTTGATATTCTCAAGTTTTAAATAGAAAAATCTTATTGGTAAAGTAATTTTCATTAAAAAATCCGTGTAATGTTTTACGCATCAAATTATATTTTACTGACATCATTAATCTTTGATAACAATTCCTTTTCAAGTAAAATAGTCGAACAAAATGTATCGTTTGGAACCTAGGAAAAGCTGAATATATTGTCGATGTCATTTTTTGACTAAAATCACTACCTCTTGATTAATTATATAATATCTGAAATAGAGACATATTGCTGTAATCATTTTTTTTTAACCTAAGGGTTTTGTTTTACGCTTAATAATTGATAATATTTTTTGTCTTCAGGTACAAAAGCAGATGGCCCGGGAGTACGAGCAGCTCAAGGCGACAATGGCGACGCTGCAAATGTTCCAGCATGAGGGAGAGAAGGCCATTACACCGCTCACGACCAGTAAGTTCGTCTTTCTTTACCTCACAACAACAAAACTCTATACCCGCTTCACACCTCACTATTTTCCTTTAAACTGTTAAGGCTGTAGTTGCGTAAACATACGTTAAGTAGTAGTGTCTTAATGCTTAAAATTCATACTGTTGTTCCCTTAAATGCGAAATAGTTTTATTTGCCCTTGGAAAAGATTTAGCCTCCAATTTAAGGATTCCCCTCATTCTTCTCTCGGATATAATTTAGACTTATTACATTGTGATCTGTTTATATTTAAAAAAGAAAATATTTTGAAAAAACTAATTATAACTTACGTGAGAGAAATATTTAAGTCTTGTTAAACGTTTCGATGTTCGTCATTAACTATTATATATAAGGTAACGATAATGTTTGCGCTCGTTTAATTTCTTCCATGATGTAATAATATTCTGCGACTTATCACAGAATCACATTAAAGAAGTTTAACACGTTCACACCGGCGCTGATTTTTATGATTCTCACCGTGAGGCAGCAACAATAGGGTTACGGTTTATTGTATTTCAACATAAGTAATGAAAAACAAATTCGTGTAAATTATATGACACGTGAAATAATTGTATGATATCCTTGGCTATTAGTTTAAGATGCTTACTGCTTAAAACACTTAAGCTGGTATGGTATGTCGTCCATATATTTACCGACTAATGAGAGATTAGCGTGAGCCACCAGCGGTGCACGGCATGAATGTGTTAAGAAAATTACGTCACAGTCTGTTCTCGCGTATTCATTGTGTCCGGCCGCTTGACAATGCGTCGTATCGGTCATACTTCGAATTCGATAGCTAATGTAAAATGCGTCAATGGGTATGTTTGTCCAACGGCCTTATCCAATCTAATACGTAAACCTATTGTTTTTATTCATTGAACACTTCTTAGGGCTATGTACCGCCATTGTGCAAGTGGATGGATGGCATTGAATGTTGTTTAAATTGTGTTTTATTTTAATAGATTATATATTGTACTATGTAAAGCAGCTTCTAAACACTTGACATAAAAAAAATGTCGAAAGTGAGATTTCCTGCTTATAATTGAAGTTAACCACTTCTTTCCCGTCCTTAACTCCTTTTGTATTCAAGTATTTTTAAGTATTATCTGTGTATACTTTTATTCAATTATAATAAAAGTATAGATAGCAAGCCAAGTTTATGTATATTTTTATTAAGAAAATTTATCCCTGTAAGAAGGCGTAGACACCCAAATCCCTTACATCTACAGAGAAACGGATGAATTATTGATAGTTATATTTTGTTTATAATAATCCATAGAAAAGAAGTATTTCTTTATAAATATATTAATATTTGTTTAACTCACATGAAAAATTTGATCGATATTAGACCATATTTTTTCACTTAGTTCTATCAGTAATATCATTGTCTGGGTCAATAGCCCACCACATATTTTAACATATCGATTTATACGACTCATCGCCATTGTCGGTAAAACCATTTGTGTAAAGTATTTTCTATCATTATCCATTCACCCGCGTTTTATACATATGATAAAAAATAGCTTCTTTGTTTAAGAGTGAAAGTTTATCATACCGCACGTTATTCAAAGGTTACTAGGGTTTTAGCAATTGACAAAGTATAAGCAGATTACAAAAAGTCGTATTTTAACATTTTTAAAAACTGAAAACACAGATTTGAATTGTATTATTTCATTTCATTTCTGTTATATGTAAAAATTTTTGTTGATTTTTTTTTATTTAAGTTATTGTATCAGTTACGATGGGGTCAATGTGTCTAGTAAAAATAATCACTCTGATTAAAAAATGGAAAAAGCTGTAAACTAAGTATAGAATAAAAGAAGTCGACTCCCAATGTTTAAAGGACACGGTTGTCGGTTAAACATCTCCGTTGAATAATAGTTTTTCGCCATTGTACTTCAAGTAAATAGAAGAGTATTCCAGTTACTATATTAATAAAACAGTTTTTCCCTTAAAAGTTAGGACCTTATTTACACTACTATATTCCTATCCGAGACTCTACGTAGTAATCTGTTAGGAAGATAACGAGCAGTTAAATTTACACAATTCTTTTAATTGTGATAAAAATTTAATCAAACTCGGTTTATGAAGCATTTTGATGATAATGTTATGTAGAATATAATGTCGCGATCCACAGTTTCACTTATGTGTTATTATTAATTGTAATGTGTGTAATACATATAACAAAAATAATTTTATAAAAATACTATTTGTAATACTTCATGCTCATGTTCGGTAGATGTTTACATTATTAGTCTTTTCCACAACTTTTACAGATTCATCGCACTCAACTTTATTTGAACAAAGAAAAATATACACAAATTTCCTATGCCCACATCAAGTTTATTGTAGACAATTAGAAAATTAATAGACGAGAAAAACAGTCTCATAAAAAATTAATACAAATAAAAAAAAGAATCTAAAAGTTTTAATAAACGTTATCAGTACATATGTTCAGATCGGACGGAACGTGACATATCCACACACGGCGGCTACACCCTTCACAAGTTCTCGAACGGTGTCCGGTAATACTAAAACCTGTCAAGGACCTTCGGCCGTATATGGTACGTAATTATGAGTGAAGCGATAATATAACCTCATCATTGCAAGGTTATTGACATCTAGATTCATTAGTACTAACTGATCGATAGTTGTACTGTGGTTGATACAGTAAACCTGGGTCGGTGACCTTTCACTGTCAGCGAGTGATTTTCATGGTTACATTTTATACATGTCTACTCGCTTACTGCTATACGCAGAGAAATTACTTTTGCAAATAACGATCTTTTATTCATTATTTCATTACATATTTGTACGTACAATAAATTGTTAATAACACACATCTTTAATTCCTTCAGGACGATTTTTTATTCAAAGAAGATACTAACTTTCTTTTAAATGATTTTATGTTATTATAAATGAAAGATATCTTTTATGTTACAAAAGGGGGCAATTTTTTTATAAATAACGTTTTCCTAAGACCCTATAGGGCTGCGTGGTATCGATGAAAACCGAATTAAACTTGTTCAAAAACACGTAGTACGGTAAAACATGTTTAGGTAGTTACGGTGTGCCAGGTGCCAGGAATTTTGAAGGGGTATTGTTAAAAATGTTATTCATGTTATTTATTTTACACCACGCACCAGCACCCTCTAGAATCACTTGGGAGCTTCAAGAAAAGAGCCTACTCCTTCCTTAAAGGTCGGCAACGCAGTTGCGACTACCCGAGTGTTGCCGCGGTCTATGGGCGACGGTGATCACTTTCCAGCAGGATAACTGTTTGCTCGTTTGCCTACTCTTCCTATAAAAAATGTGGATGATATTGACCCTGTTGATGTCTGTTGATGATTGTCCTAGAAGGGAGATTTGCAACACATTAGAAAACTACAAACACCTGCTACAAACTAATCAATGTATTTACACTTATT